>JAPFFP010035246.1:0-15352 GCA_026153255.1 Solanum medicagineum | reverse complement strand
CAAATTCACTTGATACTCTAATCATGCACCGAAAATCTACTTAAGTTCACACTACACAACATCCGCAACAAAATTTCTCGATTGAATAATTATCCTTAATTTAACGAACTACGGGGGCTAACAGTTTACCTTGGCAAAGTAGACCACTCCTTGTCCGATGTGGAGTGAACATCGAAATTCCAAGTAGTAGCTCGCTTGATCTTATATGTTGGTTAGGGTCTCTTCCCATATATGTACAATATGTTATGTGACATGATGATTCGTAATGGATACTTTGATTATGGTATTGAGCATACATGACATATTGAACTTTTATCCAATGATTTACGATTATGCATATTACTGAATCATAGTTTATGTCCTTTGTTGCATTGCACCCCGTATACTTAGTACATTCCAATTACTAATGCATACTTGTTTCATACATGATCTAACCATAAAGGGATTGGAGCTCCTTTCCATTCTCCTGCTCCACGTGGCTAGGTGGTTCAAGTGAAGATTAAGTATTGGTAAGTCTTCTACTTCTGAGGTCAATTCTATTTACTTTCATGTTTTTATTAGACTTACCTATTTTTGGATACTATATTTTGAGGGTGAGCTCAGGAGATGTCTTGGCCCCTATTTTATTCATAATCAGAGGTCTTGTTGGGAATGATTATGCTATGTACGTAGGAGCTTGACTCGTTATGTTTTTGTAATTTGGAAGAATTCCCTTAGTCTCATACTCCCCTCTATGTTTAATTGCCCATTGTGTTGTTATAAGAGAAGTCCCAAGTCCCTATTGCCCCTGTAATGTGAGTCATACTTACCCACCCATTAGACTTTATTTTTTATGTGATACATGTTAATGCTCCTCCTGGTAATATCCCCATAACGTGAGTCCAAAGTCCCGCTTCCCCTAGAATTACTTGCTACTTGTTTATTGATTGTTTATGCTTTCGCAACTGATGTGCTGCCAAAATACAACACTTTTGATGCTTAAAACTTAGGATTTTGTATGTTCTCAATGCGTTGTTTGTGGGTTTTATGTGTTTTAGTGTTTAGATTTGAAGAATTACAGGTTGGCCATGATTTTAGGGAAAGTTACAGAAGTTGCTGCAGATTTGCTGTTATAAGAGACACCTTACGGGCCGTTGACCATTGTACGAGCTGTTGGGTGGTTTCATAAGGAATTCCAGTGAGGGGTAAAGTTTCTAAAGTTAATTCTACGATCATGCATACGAGCCATAAATTAGTTTACGAGTCGCAGAAGATGTTCCGTGCCCTGAGGACTAGAGAATGAAGACTTTCTGAAGTTCATTAGGAGAAACCCCCCTTTACGGGTCTTAAACCACTTTACGAGTCATAAAGGGGTGTCGTAAAATAGAAATCTAATTTTCCAGTAATAATATACGAGACCCCAATTATGGGCCATAAACTTTAATCAGTCTTCAAGAGCTTTCGTGAGGCGTGCCCACCAATTCTCCTAAGTCATTTAGGATTTGAATTTCAATTATTATAAATAGGTCTTTTAGCTTATTTTTCATAATTTCTCATCAGTTTTGATAAGTTTTAGCCTATTACTCAGAGAACTCAAGATTTTGAGAGAGAAAATTGTAAGAGAGTCTTTGAGAACACCTGTGGTTGAATTTGATCTTAAAGCTTGTGATTCTTATTGAACTTGGATTGCTT
The DNA here is from genome assembly GCA_026153255.1 of Solanum medicagineum. Taxonomy (NCBI): domain Eukaryota; kingdom Viridiplantae; phylum Streptophyta; class Magnoliopsida; order Solanales; family Solanaceae; genus Solanum; species Solanum medicagineum. The sequence continues at coordinate 13,681 of JAPFFP010035246.1, read as the reverse complement.
GTTCTTAAACTTATTGTGCAAGTGTTTAATTATGTCTTCTCAATTTATAATCTCTTCATCTACACATAGCATAAGTAGCTAAATTCATAATTAGAGTTGTGGGAACCATGAAGAACTTACAAAGTAAAACCAGATAATTCACAATTCTTGGAAGGTGTATATGCATGTATTAATTAACTCTCTTCGCTTTTTATGTTTTCTAGAGGTGGCTAACATTAGAACCCACCTAGTTTTACTTACTTGACCAAGGTAGTGATGAATAGGAAAAAAGATTAATTAACAGAATTTGATTGATGGGTTCTCGTCTAATCATCCAAACTGGGCCATGGGGAGGTTGTACTGGGAATAATAGGTAATGGTTAGTAATGCACACTATGGAGATAGGCCAAGTCACATAGTGAAATTCGTCTCTCACCTTTGACCAAAGGGCTTGGTGAACTTAAATTACCGTCCTGCATGCTATATACTAGACAAGAATTAGGTTATCCAATGATACTGAGTTGGGGAATCATGGGGAACACAATACCCTAGTTGCTCTCCATATTGATTTTCCTCTTGTAATATTTAGTCAGTTTTACTTTCTCATTAATTATTGCAAAACCCCCTTCTTTCGGGATATTGAGTCGGTTAATTACTCAGATTACATAATGGTGAACTCTCATAAGTCTGCTATTCCCTGTGGGATCGACCCTAACTTGGTTAGGTTCTGTATCTTGACAGCAACCATTTTATCCTCTAAAAAGGAGGTGTAACTTGGGTGACATCAGCAACCAAGGATGAGCTATGCATGCTTAAGAGGCTTGTTTGGGGTTCCTTCGGATTCCCTATTCGTCATGCCACGTCTAGATACTAGGCTTGGGTCGTGACACTCTGGGGTTACATCTCTATCTGAAGATGGTGTTGCACCCCTACCTATGCCTTGGGGTTGGCCTGTTGGCTTGCCTGAACTCTATCAACCTTCCCTGGTGGGTCATCCCCACCAATGATATCGCACCTACGATATATCCCTGAGAAAGAATGAAGCAAATGAGATTCCATGAAACCAATAGGACACACAAGTGCATGAAGTAATGTAATATTACGAGTTTTCTTATGTATATCCTTTAGCCTTCCGTAGATAGGTTACAAACGTCTCCGCACTAATCTGCAAGACTTTACTAGATGTTAACTCTGTACAAGTGAAACCACTGAACCTGTGGCTCTGATACCTTCTTATCATGACCCAATTTTTTGAGTAATAATGGCACCTACCATATCCCATCAACAGGTAAGTCAACTCATAACCCGAAATTGCAAGTAATGGGGATAAGGAGAGAAACTAAATAGGATACTTATAATAACAACGTAAATAACAAGAAGGACGAATATTGAACTATATACACAAAAGACCCCTTCCGGAACCTAGAATTCACTAATATAGAGCTGCTACAAAATAAAAGATGAATACAAATCCTGAAAGTGGACTGAAATAAAATAAAGCATGGGTTAGCTAGTCTCGGAATATGCAAAAGACAGGCCAACAAATAGAAGGAAACAGAAATAATCCAAAAATGTCAAGTACTCATCCTAATCTCTAGAATAAGCTACTATAGCTTCGATGGGGCAGCACTGATAACTGGTGCTCGCACATGCATCACGAAGGTTAACGAAGAGTGTAGTATGGGTACCAGAATAATCAGTACCTAGTACGCATCATAGGCGAACTGAGCTAGAAAAGTAAAGAAAATAGAAAAATGAGGGATAAGCCTAAAAAAGAGTCATTATGCAGAAGTCTACAATAAAGTAAAGTAAGTAACTAACTGGAGAAGTCTACAACTATCTACACCCAATTGGACCCCTCCCTGAAAGTTCAGACAGGACATTCATATGCAATTCAAAGTGAATTTTGAGTGAACCACCATAAGTCTACCGAGTAACAAAAAATCTACAACTACCTAGGCTAGGGACTAAGGAATTTGTAACTGTGACGACTATATCCTCCAGACTGGGAATGTTCTAAGTTACGAGGTTGGAAATGGGACCTAGATGCTCACTAGAAGAGATCAATATGGTCGACGGCGGGACTAGGACTCGGATGCTCGCCAAGAATGTGAGTACAATCGATGAAAGGACTGGGATGCAGATGCTCGCCATAAATAATAAGTTGATAGAGGTCAGGCTTGTAACTCGGAAACTCCCCAATGGGATCCCAAAATGGAGGTTGGGGCTTAAATTCGAATGCTCACAGAAAGTTTTGTCGAAGGTGCCGAAAGTTTTCATTTCCCAAAATATAGTCTAGTAGCCACCGAGAATCTCTTTCCACATTAAATTAAACCAATATGACCACCTGATAATCAATCAAAAATGATTACAAAGTCTAGTATCACCAATGCATCTCGTAAGCGGTAAAACTTGGAAAGTTATGGGTGCAAGTATTCATAAGAGCAATGTTACTGCCTTACTAAGCCCAACTACTAGACTATAGTTCACTACGCCATTCTACAAGGATCTAGACTGACCGAAAGACGTCAGCGCATCTAATACAGATTTCCATCATCCTAATCTAAGGCCAACATACTTTCAACAATCTTAGCCATAGATTCAATATCACATAAAGCACTAACAACTAGCAGGTAGAAAAATACATGCTCACAATTACCCAAAATTCCCAATAAAGGCGCAAAACATAGTATCTAAGCATTGTATATATAAAATAAGCTACCCTGCCCAAATTCCATCATTCTCAACAAAAATTTACACATTCCAGCTCAATCTAAAGAAAGGAACGTTGTAGCTTACTTGTAGGCCAATCACACATGCTCCAACTCACTGTCAGAGTTTTTCCCTTTCGTACTGCCTTTGATTGTTGCCATGCATTCAATAATGGAATTACTATGTCAACATGGTCTTTCTAAAACTAAGTTTGCAATAAATGAATATGGACCAATTTTGAGGTCAAAATGGAAAAAATGGGACCCGCATAAAAAAATCCTGAATTAATCTCATTAAGAGGTTCTAAACACTTACCCAAACTTGTGTTCCAAATGGAACACAATTCAGGGCTCAAAACAGCTCCAACCTGAACATGCAATAAAAATCCAAAATTAAGCTAAAGAATATAATAATGTCACCAGCTATTTACAACTAATTACTAGAAACGAGGGACCAATACCTGAAACCAACTCCATCATGACAATCCTCGTAAAAAACCTTACAATCTAGGCTCTTGAATCACTCAATAAAATGAGCAAGAAATCATCCTCCAAAATATTCCAAAGATGGAGCACAAAAATAAGTTGTCGCAGCAGCTAAATTGCGATTCATACCTCCAAAGAAGCTTCAAATATGAATTCCAACCACGCCAACTCGTTCTCCCCGGAAGATCACTCAAGATAGCCTCAAGAATCACCGAAATTGAACCTAAAATGGCTGAGATATAAAGTCTCAAAAATTTCCAACATTAAGCTCACGAAAAGGGTCATGGCAGAAGGTATTTCACGAAATTTACCTCAAACAAAGACCCCAAATCCGTTTTTGAGCTCACCAACACATTCTTTATAGAAAACCCTACAAATTTTACCTCTGAATCACTCCATTTAAGCTCAAAATGCTCAATAAATTGTCACATGAAGTTCCAAATAAATGTTGAAAATGGTTGCCTATATAGAGGCGAGGGTGCACTAGATACGATCACCAGCACACCAGCAGATTATTCCCATTTTTAAAGTCTCCGATGGGGTGCTCGGGAATCATTTGGAACCATGTGCATGGAAATGAACTATGTTACTCCTTAAAATTTAACATTTCAGACTCCATAGCCTAGTCAAAATTTCCATACAAGGACATTACGGTTGAAGGTAAGTTCCACTTCCAAGGCCATTTTTAACCAAAATCTACTGAGGGGTTCGAAATGAATCTAAAAGCCGCAGGAATCAAAAGAAAGATCGTTCTAGACCAAACTCGACATTCTAGAGCTAACTGCAATGTCAAAATTACCATTTTAGCAAATTTTCCAAGAATATGGACCAATGTCAACCTTTGGCTAGTTTTCAAGGCTAAGATGCTAAAAATGGTTTAAACTCACATTGAAAATCTCAAAACTTGAGTTGACTATGCTTCTAGCCTAATTTGGTCATTCTAAATCTAATGGAACTGAAAAAATTCTGTTTTGAGGCCATTTACCTATATTTTTTTATTGAGGTCAATTTTTCAAGGTACAAAAAATTGCACAAAATCCAAACGAACAACCAGGCGACCGAGCTACCTGTGCAAGCAGGTGACCTGAGTCACTATAGAACAACTTTAAACGAGAAAATAAATTGGAGGCAGTATGAGTAAAATGACCCTGATGGTTATTATAGATACCTAAGTCTCGATCTTGAGTACTTAACTTGTGGCTCAATCCCCATCTTGACCCTAAACTTGAGAATCAAGATCCAAATTATAAAAGAAGTCAAAGTCAATCTTATATAATAAGTTTAAACTCAAGTAGATCTTAAATATATGCCTTAATGTTAGGGATCTAGAGAAAGTTGAGAATAGCAGGCTTGATTTGGAGAAAAAATCTCACAACCAAGGCACAGATTCATAAATTGGTTAGTTGTGCATGGCAGATTGTTGACTAAAGATAGACTACAAAGGATGAATATATCAATAGATAACACAACATGTATTTTATATGATGTTCAAGCTATAGTAACACAAAAGAACCTTTTTTGGAATATGATTAGACTAAAGGAATCACTATAGTAGTGATATAACGGACTACAGTACAAATTTCATCAGGAGATGTCAAACAAGAATCGAACAAAATTAACAGAAAGAACTGGAAGCAATTGTATAAAGAAATAACAATATTACTTTGGCCTCAATAGTGTATCATGTGTCGCAAGTCAGGAATTGAGAATTGTATAGGGGTACAAATTGACGATAGATACAACAATTATCATATCATATCATATCGTATATAACTAAAAGTGGGAAGATCCTAACCTCAAAGTTGGATTACCATTTTGCCTTTATGCCATTGCTTATTTACCCTTATGTCATTACTTATTAAATATTAATTTTAATTAATTATACAAATTAGGTTAAGTTCCTTTTCCTACATGTGTTAGTTTCTTTTGTTCCATATTCTGTATGCCTTGTTCTCTTTCTTTACTGAATGTTTTCTTCCTCTTTTGCACCTGGTGTTCCTTTCTAATTCCTTTTTAATTAATATCACCTATTAATTCTGCAATGATTAGGCTATTCAATTTCCTTCTCTGCTCTTTTCGTAAGAGCCCTATTAAGTATTGTTTCATCGTCAGCATACCTCTTTTATGTTGATAAGCACGAAAAATTCCCTTAGTAACAATCATCCCACAATTTTTTACTAACAGTCATCCCATAATCTTTTCATATTCTTCACTAATCTCTCTGTATAAAGCTGGAACAACATGGCTTTGTCTCATCAATATATTACTCCTTTCTGCCTCGACCAAATACATCGTCTCCAGGTAATTTTGCTTTCTCCCCTTTTTCTTGAGTTGCTCTGTTTTCCTTATTTTATTTTTGTGCGCAAATTGGTGGTACTTCTTCCGGTTCATTGTGACCAAAAACAAGCCCCAAGATGTATAAAGAATACTTTTAGTTTGCAGTCTTTACTTTTGTTACCGTTGGCTGCCTTACCAATTACCTGAGTCTAAACAAATGAGAAAATTAGCATCACAAGTTAATGTATGTACCAGTTGGTGTAATGTAGACATGATGCATCAACCTGATTCAAAAATTAACTTTTATGAGTTCAATATTTATGCTAGCACTTGAAATGATCCCAAAAAGTGCCCGAAAATGTGTCTTGAAAGTACCCAAAATCATAATTTTCATATATCTCAAAATACATGCATGATTTATCACAAATTCGACTTCATATTCTTTTTCAGAGGGTCAAAATTAGGGGTAAAAGGGTCTAACCCTGATTTAAGAGCAACCGTATCAAAATTTCAAAATCGCAAAAATGCGATTTCCAGAGACGATCCGTGCCAAGGGCGCGCTCCTATGTATTTTTTTTCCAGTTTTTCTATCTTGGTCTAAGACTTTTGGTTCTTGGGCCTAATTGTTCTCAAACGTGAAAATACCTATACTTAACCATATTTCACCCTCATATCATCCTAAACATTCCCCAATACTCACTAAAACACTTAGCCCCATACTCACTAAGGCAAATATTATGGCGGATGTTTTGAGTAGGGTGTCTATGGGTAGCCTAACGCATGTTGATGGCGGTGATAAGGAAATGGCTAGGGAGGTGCACCAATTGGCTAGATTGGGGGTCATATTGGAAGAGGTTGGTGATTATGGTGTTGTTGTCGTTGATGGATCTAAATCTTCATTGGTTGATGAGGTGATAGCAAAACAAGATCTTGACTCCTCCTTGCTTGAATTGAAGGCCTTGGTGAAATAGGGCAAAGCAGAGGTTTTCTCCCAAGGGGGAGATGGTGCCCATAGGTACCAAGGTAGGTTGTATGTGCCTTGTGTTTATGGTTTGAGGGAGAAAATCCTTGATGAGGCCCATAATTCTTCTTATTCTATCCACCCAGTTCCACCAAAATGTATAGAGATTTGAGGGATGTGTATTGGTGGGGAGGCATGAAGAGGGACATTGCCAAATTCATTTCCAGTTGCCATAGTTGTCAACAAGTCAAAGCCGAACATCAAAGACCGGATGGCCTAACCCAAGACATAGAGATTCCTAGTTGGAAGTGGGAGGTGATTAATATGGACTTTTTGGTTGGGTTGCCCAAGACTTGAAAAGGTTTTGATTCCATTTGGGTTGTGGTTGATAGGATGATGAAATCAGCTCTTTCTACCAGTTAAGACCACATAGGTCTGAAGATTATGCAAGGTTACACATTCATGACTTGGTAAGGTTGCATGGGGTTCCTTTGTCCATCATATCGGATCGTGGGGCACAATTTACTTCACATTTTTGGAGATCCTTCCAAAAGGGCCTTGGTACTAGAGTTAAGCTTTCGACGGCCTTCCACCCTCAAACGGACGGCCAAGCTGAGAGGACCATCGAAACCCTTGAGGATATGCCTAGAGCATGTGTGTTGGAGCTTAAAGGTAATTGGGATGATCATCTTCCATTGATTGAGTTTGCCTACAACATAGCTGTCTTTCTAGCATCTGTATTGGTCCATTTGAGGCTCTTTATGGTAGGTGTTATAGATCACCGGTTGGGTGGTTTGAGGCTGGTGAGATAGCTTTGTTGGGACCATATCTGGTTATGGAGGTACTTTAGAAGGTTAGGATGATTAGAGAAAGGTTAAAGACAGCCCAAAGTCGCCAAAAGTCCTATGCCGATGTGAGGAGAAGGGATCTTGAATTCCAAGTTGGCTATTGGGTTTATTTGAAGGTTTCACCCATGAAGGGTATGGTCCGTTTTGGCAAGAAGGGCAAGTTGAGCCCAAGATATGTTGGTCCTTATGAGGTCTTGAGGAGGGTTGACAAGGTAGCTTATGAGTTGAAGTTACCTAGTGAGATGGAATTGGTTCATCTGGTATTTCATATCTCTATGTTGAGGAAATGTGTGGGTGATCCTAATGCTATTGTTCCTCTTTATGTGGTAGGGGTTGTTGGGGATAACGTGACTTATGAGGAGGTTCTGGTTCAGATTTTGGATAGTCAAGTGAAGAGATTGAGAAACAAGGAAGTGGAATCGTGAAGGCCCTTTGGAGGAACCAACAAGTCGAGAGTGCTACATGGAACGTCGAAGTGGACATGCGAAAGCGGTATCCTTATCTTTCCACTCCACTCAAGCATAAGGTACTAATTCCAAGTACCATATATGTTTTGAGTCTTATATTTCAGCCCTATGACATATATGTATTCATGTTTAAGTTGGCAAATTTATGATGATTTTATACTTATGTTGAGATTTTGAAAATGGTGTTTTAAATGTAATGTCGCATTCTTGTTGGGGCTGATTTGTTTATGATCACTCTTGTCTTATACGTCTCTTTTACATTCGGGGACGAATGTTCCCAAGGGAGAGAAATTGAAACGACCCCAAAAAGTGCCCGAAAATGTGTCGTGGAAGTGCCTGGAATCATAATTTCCATATATCTCAAAATTCATGCTCGATATCGAAATTCCGACTTCATATTCTTGTTCAGGGGGTCCAAATTAGGGGGAGAAGGGTCTAACCCCGATTTAAGAGCAACCGTAGCAAAATTTAAAAATTGCAAAAATACGATTTCCAGAAACGATCTATGCCCCTGGCGCGACGCGCCAATGGCGCGCTCATATGTATCTTTTTGTCCAGTTTTTCTATCTCAGTCCAAGACTTTTGGGTCTTGTGCTTAAATATTCCCAAACGTGCAAATGCCTGTACTTAGTCATATTTCATCCTCATGACATCCTAAATTCCTCAATACTCACTAAAGCACATGGCCATATTTTCACTCCAAAATTAAAGTCTCAAAACCTCTCCCGGATCTAAGGATTTCCTTCAAGCTTCAAGCCTCCATTTTCAATCTTCACCAAGAGTCTCTCCAAAGCTAAGGTATATGGGTTTCAACCATTGGGTCTTTCCACCCATGGTGCCCTAATCTCCTTTTTACTCAATTTCCATGATTTAAAGTTGATTTTACCATCGGGTTACTAGTATGAACATGTCTATGAACTATGTTAAAGTTATGTAAAGTTATGACCGTTTTGCTATGTTTTGAGTTATAAATCTTGGATCTCTTGTAAGATTTGATGAGGGATTTTACTGTATATTGCTTGGGGGTGTTACAAGGTCTTGATTGATGGTTTTACAATGGATTTTCTTGTATGATTTCATCTCTTTATTTCATGGTTTTATACTGCTATTTCACACCCACCAAGTGTTTGATAAAATGTCCGGTTATGGTTTCTTGAGGAATTGAAGGTCCAAAGCATGAGATATGATATAATTGATGTTATGATCATGAAATGAGCTTACATAAATGATATATTCTATAGAAAGTGTTGCATTAGACCATGCCCGATCCGGGGGGACTAAGAGTATGGATAACCGAGATGGGGGTTTGTACTCATCAACCATGTGAGAGGTTTGTACTTCGCCACCAGGGTGATAGGGTGAGATTATCATCAACCATGTGAAGGGTTTGTACTTCGCCACCAAGGTGATGGGGTGAGATCATCATCAACCAACCAAGGGGTTTGTACTTTGGAAATTTTGCTTGGTATCTTTTACACATATGATATCCTATATGAGCATGAGCTACTTAAGCATGTTTTACTTGAGCATTGTTTATACATGCCATATTGTTATATGATGTCTATTGCCTATTATTATGCACTTTGACTATGATGACTATTTCTTTTTGCATTACATCCTACATACTTAGTACATTCAAATGTACCAACGCATACTCTTGCCTACATGCTATCACCATGTTGGAACCGGTGCCCAAGTTTTTCATCCTCCCCCTCCACGTGGCTAGTTCAGTATTACTTAAGCTAGTTGGTGAGTCCTCTATTCCAGGGACGTTTATCTATGTTTCTCTTATTATGTATTGAGACACTCTTCTTTATGTTCTATTTTTTCTATGAGGGTGAGCCCGATTACTTTGTCTTGGCCCCCGCTCTTATCTATGTAGTTGAGGTGTTTGTTGGACATGTTATATTCTATGATATGAGCATTGACTCTTTGTCTCTTTACTATGATGTTATAGAAGCTACTCTGAGCCCCTTTTATATGCTTTCGTGACCAATGATGTGTAATGATAAGTTAAGAGGCTTGCTTGAGGTTCCTTCGGGTTTCCATTCTCCATGTCACGTCTAGGCCCTAGGCTTGCGTCGTGATAGCACTATTGCTATTATGCATTCAAAACTTACTATTTGCTGAATTTCTAATGATTTCTCGCATATACATTTATGCTCTGTCTAGAACGCCGCGAGTCCAGTTGATCTTGTTGAAATTACGTTGCATCCGCCTCATATCCTCTTGAATCCTAAGGGTATAGTTTAATGGAAATGGTAAAAGATTATACATTATATGATTTATGCCTCTGTCCATGGAGATATTGATTATCTATGATTCGGTCTAGACTATCCTCTATCTAGATAGATATGTCTCTGGTAGCGAATTCATACACCAATGCCATTAAGAAGGTGAACACATGATTTTATCAATTTAAATTTTTGTAGTAGTACGGTTTTATAAATAATGTACAGAATCACATGCCAGAATGTATTTTTCACTCACGGACCATGTCTTTCCTTCTGCATAAATCTTGTATCTGACATAAAAGTTGCACAAAGGAAATTAGGACAACATTTAGGATCAGATGATATATATAATTAACCAACGAATAGGACATCTATAATCACGAAAACCAACTTCATTTACATTCCTGTGTTACACTGACCAGCTAAATTTGACTGTTGGAATCCTTGCTTCTGTTCTTTAATCCAGTCCTACACATGTTAAATTTATTTTACATTCTACAGTCCATATTATGTTAGTATTTTCTCACGAATCGTTGAATTGACAGAAGTCATATGGCATTCTGGATCAATTGATACTGACAGAATCAAGTGTTTGGGCTCGCAGTTTTCTACTATTTTGTGTGATAGTTGACAAAGGAGAGGGAGAAGAGCCGTCAAGATGGCCGAACAAATTGTGCCCATGTTCCATGCATAAGCATTGAATCTGGGCTTTCGAGGTAGAAAATTTATGGTTGTCAACAAGCTTTATTGGTAGCTGCATTGAGTCAAGGCAACTTTGATCCTTGTTGAATTTTTCGTCCTGAGGCATATTCATAATAATCCAGAAAATCCATGAGGAGTTAAACGGATTGCGTGTCACGTGGGGAGAAAAATGAGATTATGAACATAGCTTAATGATTTCTCTTTTTCGTTCTGGGGCTCATTAAGATACCTATAAATATAGATTTTCGTTGAGTCTTTTACGGAATAATGCTAAAGCTTGAAAAGCTAAAGAGATGATCCTCCCATTTTAGTCCAATGATAGATTTGAGGAACACAAATGTAGTACTACTATAAACTAAAATGGAGTATCACTTGTTTTCCAGGAGCTAGCCTTTGAATAAGTTCGATGAAAGGTTCAACAAAATTGAGCCTTGTAAAAAATGAGGAGAGGAAATTCCATGACAGCTTATCGTAAGCTTTTGAGATATCTAGCTTGCTCATGGTATTGCATGCTTGTTTATTGTCTCTAATCCCATGTTAAATCTCTTGAGCTAGAAGAAATTTCAGTGATAAGTCTTCCTCTGACAAAACCAAACTGATTATTCGATATTAGTCACTCAACCATCCTGGAAGATATGATCTTTGAAATGATCTCGAAAGAAACATTGCAAAGATCACTTGGGAATAAGGACTAATAGGTGTGAGTGTAAAACTTTGGACAGGTTGGAGCCAGTAAAAAAGCTTAATTTACAGGCATCATTCATGATGATATCCCAGTTAGCCCAATAAAAATATCCATAGAAGACATCAAATCCTGCAGAGCTAGTAGAATGTATGTATAGCATTAGTGATCTCTTCTTCCTCAGGAACTCTTGGGAGCATTATGTTATCTTTATAACTGACTAAGAGGGTTATGTTGTCTAGAGTTGTTAGATCATTGTCACAGTCTCCTTGACTGAATAGGTTACTGAAATGTTCCACCACTGTTGGAAATAAGAGGCTATATATTAGAGAAGAGCTTATATAGGTGAAAAGGATATTGAGAAGAGTGGAGAGAACTTATATTATATTGATCTTGAACTTTTTGCTTTTTGCTTAATTTCAAGTGAGGGGAGAACACCCCTATTTATACTAGTACAAGGAATGTTCCACAATCTAACTCCACTAACTAGTATCTAGATAGTTCTTCCCTAGATATTATCATGGACATTTCTAGACTAGAGATTTTAAAAGATATTTCTAGACACTTTGACTCTACTACTCTTTACAAGATACTTCTAGATAATAGACTATTTATTGGACCAATACTTGCAAGTCCAATATCAAAACCAAATCCCAAATCAAGTTTAGATTTCAACAGCCCCCCTTAAACTTGATTTGGTCATTCCGAGAATATCACACAATCTCTGAAATGTTTCGTGCTTTAGAGGATCTATGAATATATCTACAACTTGATCAAATCTCTTCGCGTACTTTAGCTGTACCTCCTTGTTTGCAATGCATTCCCTGATCTAATGATATCTCGTATCGATGTGCTTACTTTGATCATGGAAGACTGGATTTCTTGCAAGAGCAATTGCGGACTTGTTGTCCACATGTATCTTTGTCGCCTCCTTTTGTGAGAACTTGAGCTGATCTTGGATTTTCCATAGCCATATCGCATGATAGACACATGATGTAGCTGCTACGTACTCTGCTTTACAAGTTGATAGAGTTACAATGGGTTGCTTCTTTGAACTCCATGTAAATGCTATATCTCCCACGTAGAACACGAACCCACTTGTACTCTTACGATCATCAACATCTCTGTCCCAATCGCTTTGATGTAGCGAAAAATTCGCTTGGCTGCCTTCATGTGGTTTATGGTTGGACCCTCCATATATCGACTCACCAAACCAACTCCATAGAGAATATCGGGCCTCGTGCAAGTTAGATACCTCAAACTCCCAACCAAGCTCTTGTATTGTGTGGGATCTACTAAGTATCCTTCATCATTCTTTGATAGTTTGATGTTGCAATCCATCGGTGTGTTCATCGGCTTGCAATCACTCATCTTGAACTTCTTGAGCACATCCTTCGCATAACTTTCTTGGGATATGAATATTCCATCCTTTGTTTGTTTCACCTCGATCCCAAGATAGTATGACATAAGCCCAATGTCCGTTATCTCAAACTCTCGAACCATGGCTTTCTTGAACTCCTCGAACATTACTGGATTGCTACTTGTGAATATTAGGTCATCCACGTACAGCCACACGAGCAACACATCTCCATCTTTGTTTACTTTGGTGTAGAGGGCATGCTCATGGGGCGCTTGCTTTAAGCCGTATAAGGCCTTCTTCAATTTCAGCACCTTATTCTCTTGGCCTTTCACGATGTATCCCAAAGGTTGTTCGACGTACACTTCTTCCTCAAGGTGTCCATTTAGGAAGGCGGACTTAACATCCATTTGATAGATCTTCCAATTATTTTGAGCCGCAAATGAGATTATCAGCCTTATAGTTTCTAGACGGGCGACAGGAGCAAATACCTCATCGTAGTCTATGCCGGCTCGTTGGCTATATCCCTTTGCCACCAATCTTGCCTTGTATCTTTCCACTTCACCTTCGGAATTCTTCTTGGCCTTGTACACCCATTTTCCGCCAATAGCTTTGTGCCCTTTTGGTAGAGTAGCGAGCTCCGACGTATCATTTTTCTTAATGGCTCCAATCTCTGCATTCCTGGCACGTCTCCACTGTTAGAACTCGTATTGTGAAAGATTGGAGTGCTTGTGAAATTGAGACAAATGTTGTAAATTTTGAATAAGTCGGGATTTAAGCGTTGAGATATCAAGTGGAATTGTTTTTTTTAAATAAATTATTTTTGGAAGTTAAGGGAAATCGAAAGTCCTTAATTGGTTCGATTTAATAAAGTTTGGGACCGAACGTAAAATTTCCGTTAAGTTTGGTCCTTAAGTGTAGATTGTTGTGGGGTCATGTATATATGTATTATTTGGATTGGAGCAAGTGGCAAGGGA
>JAPFFP010035235.1:0-15353 GCA_026153255.1 Solanum medicagineum | reverse complement strand
ATTTCACTATCTGATTTGATCCATCTTCGGAGTGTGACATTACTAACTATTACCTTTTGTTCCAGTACAACCACCCATTTCCCATTCATTACCATCTTGATCAAGCAAGTAAGAATTAGGCGAGTTCTAACATTGGCCATGGTTAAAAAGCATTCTAAATGAGGGAATTAACTAATACATGCATGCACACTTTCCAAGAATTACGAATTATCCAATTTTACCTAGTTATTTCTTCATGGTTCCCACAACCCTAGTTGTGGATTTAGGCTATGCATGATCATTGTAGATGAGAGAATCAAGTTATAGAATATCATGGTTAAATACTTGCAATGATGAATTTAATAACAAGAAATCCAAAGTTCTCCACAAGAAATCACAATGTGATAATCTTAATGTAAAATCACAAAGTATGAGTTCTCAAAGTGTTTCTGTCCTCTCTCATGTGTCTCTCTTTTAAAAAGACGTAAAAACCTATTTATAATAAGTAAATACAAATCCAAAATGAAATAGAAAAACTGAATTTTGGTAGCTTCTAGGGACAAGGTTACAGGCCATATGTGAAACCACGGCCCATACCTAAGCTTTGTACTATGCACTGTCTAAAATCAGGCTTCACTTGACAAGACCTTCTTACGGGCTGTCTTCAGACTTATGTCCCATAGAGGGTTTCATCTACTAACTTATCTAAAACTGTCAAAATCTTGACCCTCCAGGCACGACCTCATCCACGACCCATCTTCAGACTTACGACTAGTAAGTAGCTTCGTCTAACGATACTTTAGCATTTAGCATGTTTTATGATTTTTACCCTACAGAAGCACCTATAGGTCGTGAAGAAATCTTCAGCTCGTCTAACAGTTCGTGGATGTACCATATAAAACTTGGCCCTTCATTAGATTTGACTCACAAAACCAATTTATGGCTCATGGAGCGAACCACGACCCGTAGAGTTGTCCGTAAATCACCAAAAACTTCAATTCTCCTGAACTTTCCCAGAAATCATACTGAATCCTGTAATCCTACAAAATCAACATAAAAACACATCAAACCCATTAACATCGCTTTTAGAACACACAAAATTCTAAGTCTTTTAAGCATAAAAAATATTGTATTTTAGCAGCACATCAACAACCTCAACTTAAAATTATTTCTTGTCCTCAAGCGACAGACTCAATCTACATAAGCAGTATAGCAACACATAGACCTCAATCTAATGGCATATATCATCTCTAAATCAATCGCAGATACCCAAACTAACATAGCAATGCATATCAAATAGTCATCAAACAAACCAATACAAATTAATATATATGACAGTGCAACTATGACAAGCAAAGTAACCACAGACAAGATACATCACTGAAATAGCCTACAATCAATAGTATACTCAAGTGCCCTCACAAAAAGAAGTCACATATCTCACTCATGATAGTATTCTGAAATTCTATGCTTGGGACTAACAAAATCACTCGCACTCATAAAAAATATTCAAACAAGCACTCAATACCATATGATTGCCCGTACACTCGTGATCATGACCTTTAATTACTTGGACTAGGATCAGTAGATGACTTTCTTGGCTTGTAACATAAGCTCAAAGGGCTTTGGTATGATGTTCTAGGAACGTAGTGACTGATGGCCCTCCATGATACGGCGTTATTCTATGCATTTGCCCTACCAACACTGATTAATTTTTAATTATTTTTCCTTCTCTTATTTCAAACCTTTCTGGGTGCCCTTTTCAAAATTTTTATGCTCATTACACCTTATTTTTCACATTCTTTTTCTTTTTAGCTCATTATTTAGGCATCTATTCATTTTTCTCACACCAATGGCATATTTTTCTCCTTTTTCGTGTATCACTAGCTTCCATCCCTATTTAGTGTGATTTTCCTTACACAAGTCACCCGCAACGTAGGCTTTTGGTCTAAGTTGAGGTTCACAATATCAGACCTATGAACCAAGGCCACTTTTATTACAACCCTCAACTTAGGCTTTTTGCCTTAGTCGAGGTGCACAATATTCAAGGAAGGACTAGGGCCAAATTCAGGACTTTACATTCAAGAATACTTGGTTACTTAGGTATTTACAAAGAAAAGGTTACATGTAGAGCTCAAATATGAGGGCCAAGGGATATAGTTGGTTATTTAGGCTAAGTCGACTAATATGAATAATGGCCTAAGATTCTTTCCTAACCAATAAACCTACGGTCTTAGTGAGAGTAATAGGGCAAGTTCTGAATTATAGCTCATATAAGAATTTTGCAAAGAAGCTCTCACACACTTTGCACTGATTACACTATCAAGATAGACTCTCAGATCATGCCTTTTATCATAAACCTCAACTTATTAGTATAAGAACTATCAATTACCGAATTCACGTGGTTGATATCAAAACTACCTAACATAAAAATTTGATGGGTATCATTTTTCAACAAGAACTAACATATGCCACAAACCTTAGTGCAATTCTGCTATTATGCTACTTAAGATCCTAAACATGTTGATTCAGTAGAAAATAAATGTCCTTAGGAAAAAACACAGGTAAGAAAACCCCTCAGACACAAAGATTGGGATAGTTATAAAACATGATTACTTAGACTTCACCGAGGCCTACAACAACCCACACCTCATCAAAAACATTTTGCATTGTCCTTAATGCAACAAAATATATCTGAAGAAAAGCATACAGTCAAAAAGGATATAACTAGACACCTAAGTGCCAATCCATCTTGGGTTACCTCCCAAGCAGTGGTTGATTTAGTGTCACGGCACGACTTGGACAACTTAGTTACTCATATTTCACAAAGTGCTCAAACTTCCATCTTCATATCATTGGGCCTCTTCATAGATTGGAAGATATTAAAGATGACTTCTTCATTATTCAATCAAAACTTGAGTTGTCCTGATTCCATGTCCTCCAATACTCACCCAGTGGCTAGGAAAGGCCTCCCTAAGATGATTGGGACTTCAAAGTCAACTTCGCAATCAAGAATCACGAAGTCTGTGGGAAATATGAATTTTTTTGCTTTGACGAGAACGTCATACAATATCCCCCACAGGCTTCTTCACCATCTTGTCAGCCATCAACAACCACAGGCTCATTGGACTAAGGACTCCTAATCCTTACTTCTTGAATATTACAAGGGGCATAAGATTGATGCCGGTGCCTAAGTCACACAATGTATTTAGAAATACCATATCTCCAATAGTGCAAGATATGGTGAATGCTCTAGGATCTTCTTATTTTCTACACTAAGGACCCTATTGCAATTGCATTGCAATGTTGAAACTCTTGAGAGAGCTCTGAGCTCATAGTCCTCTTTTTGTCACTAAGTCCTTCATGAATTTTGCATACCCAAGCATCTTCTCCAATGCCTCAATGAGAGATATGTTGATCGTAAGCTGCTTCAACATGGAGATGAAGTATTGAAACTTACCTTCCTCCTCCTTCTTTTTTGAGTCTCTTAGGGAAAAGAGGGGGAGGTCTATGTATTGGTTTCAACTTCTATGACATCATTACCTCATCTCTCACCCCATCATTAGCGCTATCATCTTTAGTTTTTGTATCTTTGCTATCTACCATCTCCTCACGAACCTCATCATCATCAACTAGCATTGATGGGTCAATAATTTACTTGTCACCACATGTTGTCACTGTTATATACTGCCACTTATTCTTTGGATTTTGCACTATGTTGCTTGGCAATGTACGTCTCTGGCGCTAGTTCAACTGAGTTGACATTTGACCAAACTATTATTCCTGATGCTTAATGGAAACAAAATGAGACTTAATCTTCTGGTTAATGTTGGAGATGTCAAATTTCATCCCATTTAAGGTCTCATCTTAAGCATCAACCTTCTTCAACAATCTGTCACACATTTCCTCAATCCACGAGCAACCAGCTCTAGAGTCACGATTGTATGGTGGTACATACGAACCATTCCTATAATCATCACTCCATCCTCGATCAACATTTCTGTCCTGGCCCCGATTCTTGTCATAGTAGCTACCTCAGTTGTTATCAATGAAAGCACCGTCTCTATAGATGTTTGATCTTGATTGCCTTGACCTTGGCGCCAATAGTCTTGATTGGACCCTTGGGCGTTAGTCCGGAAACCCTGCATCTAATCAGTGACAAAGCAAGTGCCCTTCTCATAGTAAGGATCCTCATACATGGATGTTGGTAGAGGCTGATGATTGACTACTCTCACGCACTCCTGACTCTGTTTCATCAACAACCCCATATTAGTACTGATCCGAGCCAGCTCTTGCTTCATTTCCTCATTTATCTTAGTCTGGTCTGAATTTGTACTAACTAAGAAAGAGCTTTCGGTCGTCAACCTATCTCTCGAGCCCCATGCATGGTTTGTCTTTGCAAGTTTTTCTAGTCATTCAGTCACAATTGGAAATGGGCAATCTAGGAATAACCCGCTGGTGATTTTGTCGGCCACTGCCTTGAAATTATCATCAAGTGCCCGATAGAAGATCTCCACCAAGGAATCCTCAACAATCTTGTGGTTCAGAAAACTCTTCAAACACTTTATAAACCTTTTCCTTGTAGTACTAATCGAATTACTAGGTAATTGCTCGAAGTTGTTGATTTGGTCCTTCAACTTCTGCTTCTTCAACCTAGGAAAGAACCTCTCCATAAAAGGCTTCTGCATTTCAGCCCAAGTGGTACTCTGTGGGAGCTCAGATAACCATAGTGTCGCTTGTTCTGTTAGCGACAATGGGAAAACACAGAGCCCAATGGCATTCATGGACATATTTTCTTTCCCGATCATACTCTTATAGACAAAGATGATGTTATGTAGATGGTTATACAGATCCTCTAATAGTAAGCCCGTGAATAATACTCTATTCTGCAGCATTTGAAGTTACCCACTTGGAACATAAATTTTGTGGCATTCAATAAAAGAGGTAACATAATAGCTTCGTGACATCCACCACCATAGGGTCAAGCCCGTATTTATTCCACATATTAGCGAAAGCTTGAAGATCTGGTGGTTGTAGATTCGCATCCTCAAGTGATGGTGGTGCGTTATCATTATTTAAAGTCAATGTTGCATTTACAACATCATTTGCAGCATTGGTCGCATTGTTTTAGGTCGTTCGACTCAATGTTCTCTGGGTCAAACGGACTTAAGGGATTGCCTCGACTATGAGTGTTATTCATACACTACATCTATACGATGTAACAAAAAAAACAACAAGAAATGTAAAACAAGGAAAATAAGAATTAATTCACAAATTACCCAAATTAAACTAGTCTAAAAGCCATATTCCCCGGCATTGGCACCAAAATTTTGATATCACCCAAACTACACCTCCCTTTGAAGGTATAAGAGATCAATGTCAAAATATATAACCTAACCACGGTTAGGGTCAAACCCACAAGGAATATGGTCTAGACCTAGAGTAATTATGAGCAATTCAAATGAATTAATCTACTTATCTCCCGAAAGGGGAGGGGTTTGTAATTGCAGTAAATAAATCTAAACTAGAAGCAAGGGTTGTGAATTCAGTGGCAGAACTAACTAGGGTATTGTGTTCCCTATGAATTCCTAACTTAGTATAGCCAAGTAATTCTAATCTTTACTTATGTGTAGCATGCGGAACTAGTAAGTTAAGTTTACCAAACACTTTGATCCCGGTGAGAGGTAAATTTCACTACATAATTTGATCCATCCCCATAGTGTGAAATTACTAACCCTTACCTTTTGTTCTAGTACAACCACCCTTTGATCCGGTTAGGTTAATTAGATGAGAAGGATAACATCGAATCATGTTAATTATTCCCTTTTCCTATTCATTACCACCTTTATCAAGCAAGTAAGAACTAGGTGAGCTCTAATGTTGCCCACCCTTAAAAAACATTATAAATGAAGGGATTAATTAATAAATGCATGCACACTTTCCAAGTATTATAGATTATCTAGTTTTACCTTGTTAGTTCTTCATGGTTCCCACAACCCTGGTTGTGGATTTAGATATACATGCTCATTGTAGATGAAAGAATCATGTTATAAAATAGAATAATCATACACTTACAATGATGAATTTAAAAACAAGAAATCCAAAGTTCTCAACAAGAAATCACGATGTAAAAATCACAAAGTATGAGTTCTCAAAGTGTTTCGTTCCTCTCTCATGTGTATCTCTTCTAAAAATATCTTAAAAACCTATTTATAATATGTAAAATACAAATCCAAAACGAAATAGAAAAACTAGATTCGACAGCTTTTATGGACAAGGTTACGGGCCATATGTGGAACCACGGAACCACGGCCCGTACCAGGGCTTCATACTCTGCACTTTTGAAAATCAAAATTCACTTCACTAGACCTTCTTATGGGTTATCTTCTGACATATGACCCATAGAGGGTTTCGTATGCTAACTTATACGAAACTCTTCAAAATTTTGATCTTCCAAACATGACCTTATCCACAACCCATCTTTAGACTTACGACTCATAAGTGGCTTCGTCTGATGATACTTCAGTATTCAGCATGTCTTTTATATTTAACCAATGAAAGTAGCTATGAGCCATGAATAAATCCACTACTTGTCTGATAGTTTATGGATGTAATATCTGAAACTTGGTCTATCACTAGATCACACTCACGAAACTTACTTGTGGAATGAACCACGATGTGTATTGTCTGTAAATCACCAAAAACTTCAATTTTATTAAACTTTTCCCAAAATCATACTGAATCCATAATCTTGCAAATCAACATAAAACACATCAAAACCACTAACTTCGCTTTGAGAACACATAAAATTTCAAGTTTTAAGCATCAAAAGTGTTGTATTTTAGTAGCACATCAATAAGGCCCTAGTGCATATTCCTATAAGCCAACTAGGCCCCTATAAGCCCAGAAGGTATACCCACACACAATCAAGATATGTATAGGTGTAGAGATGTAGGAACTAATAACAGAGGCTACAAGATCACAATTAGTATGAGAGACAATATCACTAGGGTCCGACATATTAAACCATCATCGAGGTACCATGTACCCCCTTTCCTAGACTGATCTATGGCAAGGGGAAAAACCATAAGTTAGCCAGGGCCAGTGGGCTGACAATCAATAGGGAACTCCACCCTAGGAATAATCAACTAGGTCACAGGAGCCTCAGGGATAATCAACTGGATCTCCACCTCAAGAATAATTAACTCGGTCATGGGAGTCTCAGGACTGAATCACAAATATTGGAACAACCATTTGAGATTTGGTTCTCAGAGGCATTATCTGGGACCTGGACACACGGGCATGGCCATCAAAGACTTGAACCATGGGGAGTGTCACCCAAAACCTAGACACACGGACATGACCATTAGAGACTCGAACCATAGGACTAGCCACCAGGGACTTAAGTCATAGGAATAGCCAACTACTTAGTTGGTCTCCCAGGAACTATGCTCTTTGATGTGCTGCTGAAATACATCACTTTTTATGTTTAAAACTAGGACTTTTGTGTGTTCTAAAAGCGATGCTAGTAGATTTGATGTGTTTGTATGTATTTTTTAGGATTTCAGGAGTCGAGATGATATTGGGCAAAGTTCTGTAGATTTCAAGATTTTCAGGATCTACAGAACTTTTCATGTGCCGTGGTTTATTCCACGAGCCATAGGATGAGTTTTCGGGTCAGATCTAGTGATAGCCGGAGAGCAATGAGAACATTGAGACTTTGTACTTGTGATTATTTCTTGACATTAAATAATGATTTCTTGTGGACATTTTGGGTTTCTTGTTCTTTAATACATCATTGTAAGTGTTTAGTTATGCTATTCCATAATATGATTCTTTCATCTTTAATGATCATGCATAAAGTAATTTATAACTAGGGTTGTGGGAACCATGAAGAACTAACGAAGTAAAAACCAAATAATCCATGATTCTTAGAAACTGTGCATGTGTGTATTAATTACTTCTTCATTTAGAATGCTTTTGTAATGGTGGCCATTGTTAGAACTCTCCTGATTCTTAATTACTGGATCAAAGAGGTAATGAATGGGATAAGGGTAATTAACTAGATTCAATGTAATCCCTCTCACCTAATCAACCTAACAGGATCAAGGGATGGTTGTACTAGAATAAAAGGTAAGGATTAGTAATGCAACACTGCAGGGATGGATCAAATTACATAGTGAAATTTTCCTCTCTCCTGGATCAGAGGGTTAGGTAAACGTAACTTACAAGTACTGCAAGCTACATATTAGAAAAGGTTATAATTGTCTAGCTATACTGAGTAGGAATTCATGAGGAATACAACACCCTAGTTACTTCTTAATTACTGCATTTTAAAACACCCACCCTTTCAGGAGATAAGTAGATTAATTCATCCTAATTGCTCATAATTACTCCAAGTCTAGAACTTATTCCCTGTGGAATCGACCCTAACCATAATTAAGTTCTATATTTTGATAGCAACTGGTTATACCTTCAGTGAGAGGTATATTTTGGGTTACATCAAATTTTTGGCGCTATTGTCGGGCAATACGGCTTTACGACTGGTTTAATTTGGGTGGTTTGTGAATTAATCCTTATTTTTCTTATTTATATCTTCTTTTGTTTTTTATTTGTTAGCATACAGGTGTAGTGTATGCCTAGTACTTATAGTTGAGGCAATCGCTTGACTCCGCTTGACACAGAGATCGAGAGAACATTAAGAAGAATTTGGTCAGGACAATGCTGCAAATAATCCTACAAACCTTGACAACATCTTAATAATGATAGACTACCACTTGAGGATGTGAATCCACCACCACAGGATCCTTAAGCCACTGCTACTACATGGAATCAATACAAGCTTGACCCTATGGTGGTGCCTATCACCAGAGTGATTGTGTTGCCTCCTTTTCTGGATGACACAAAGTTTGTTGTTTTAAGTGAGTTGTTACAGATGTTTCAGAATAGAGGGTTTCTCGTGGACTTACCATCAGAGGATCTGTATAACCATCTACACAATATCATCTTCATTTGCAAGAATATGATGGGAAACCAAAATATGTCCATGGATATCGTTGGGCTCCACATCTTCCCATTGTCTCTCACAGGAAAAGCGGTAGTTTGATTATTTGCACTCCTATAGAGTTTTATCACCACTTAGGCATAAATGCAAAAAGCATTTTTAGAGAGGTTATGTCTAAGGTTAAAGAAGCTAAAGTTGAAGGATCAAATCAACAACTTCGAGTAGTTGTCTATTGATTCAATCAGTACCATGTGGGAGAGATTTATAAAGTGTTTGAGAAGTGTTTCATACCATAAGATCGTTGATGATTCCTTGGTGGAGATCTTCTATCGAGCACAGGATTATAATTGCAAAGATATAGCTGACATAATAACAAGTGGCTCATTCTTAGATAGACAAAAGTTGACTACTAAAAGCTCTTTCTCAATTAGTACAAATTCAGAGCAAGCCAAGATCAATGAAGAGATGATGCAAGAATTGGCTCGAACCAACACTAATATGGGGTTGCAGATGAGACAGAATGAAGAATGACTAAATGGAATGAATCATCAGCTCGAATGAGCACCTGTGTATGAGGAGCCCTACTTGAGGAGGACACTTTCTTTGTGACTGATCAGATGAAGTGTTTTTGGACCAATGCCCAAGGGTCCAATCAGAACTATTGGTGCCAAGATCAAGAGAATCAAGGTCAGAATTTCAATAGAGATAATGGTTTCAGGGACAACAACCGAGGTGACTACTATGGTAGAAATAGGGGACATTATAGAAATGGTGATTGGGGACACAAAAATGGTTATAGTAATAGTGCGTATGTGCCACCATATAATCATGATCATGGGCTGGTGGTTTGAGGATTGAGAAGATGTTAGATTTTTGAAGAAGGAGGAGACCTTAAATGGGATAAAATCTAACATCTCAAGCATTAATTAGAATATCGAGTCTCATTCTGTGGCTATGAAGCAGCAAGAGCAATAGTTTGATCAGATGATTAAATAGTTAAACCAGTATTAGAAGGGTACATTGTCACGGCCCAAGTCCCGTTAGGGTGGACAAGCACCCGGTGTCGATAAGGCTCGGAGAACCAACCTGTATCTATGCACTTTCTATACATTATATAACGGATTTCTATAATTTAACATGCATTTATGCAAGTAAACAGTGACACAGCCAAAAGGGAATGCATGTGATTAGGCCATTGGGGCCACGGTGTCGAAAGTACGAGATATGACCACACTTAAATTCACATAGTCTACAAAGCCTCTAATTAAGAGAAAGTATTGAATAAGGGTCGGGACAGGCCCCGCCTCAATTAACTGTACAATACAAACATATAAGTTTTAGACACAAATAAAGCTCCGAAATAACCTGGAGCTTGTAACAGCAGCTGGATGTCCTGGACTCTACTAGGGAGACCTACTAGCACCTGTACCTACAGCATGAAATGCAGGTCCCCCGCAAGGCACTCAGTATGAGATAATGTATAAAGCAAGAAATACTGTATATGAAATAACAACTCAAACGAAACCATGCACTAGTGTAGAATAAGAGACCACCTTTGGATATACTTTGGAATCATGTACTTTAAGTTCTTTATATTGCTTTACCTTTACTGTATAATCTGTGCACATCATGTACTGTAAATGACCAGCTGATCAGTGGTAAACTGTATCGGGATCGTCCCTGGCTAGGTTCTTCCTTAACCCCTCGGGCTACCACCCGTGATAGGATCATCCCTGGCTAGGTGATGCTTCCACCCCTCGGGCTACCACCCATCAAAAACTATATACTTTATCTTTCAGTTACTTTTGAGATAATTCTTTTGGTGGTCAAAATATTGAAGCTATAAGGCTGTATAGGCAGCATGCGACATGTAAATAATCATGCAAAAGACAATATGGCAATTAAGAGAGTATGTTACATAAGTAATGAAATGTGTATGAAATGAAACAACTCATGAACTTTGCTTAGCAACAAAAACTCATGTACTTGGTATCAATGTATGCATGTACATTTGAAGGTGACTATATATAAGAGCATATGAATATTTGAAAGAGTGGAGATATGGCCTCTTGTCATGTAGGAGTAGATAAATGCTTTTACTTACCGAGGGATTTATGTTTTATGCCTAATGATACGAAATCAAGTAACCTTACATACCTCGTTGTGTGACCTCGTTACTACCTTGGAGTGGCTGACTTTCCACCCAAATATTTATCTACATCTTATTAGGCAATAACACTAGTATTAGCAGCAAAGAAACACTTCTTAATAGCCCAATATTATAAAAACCATCACCCGGACAGCAAGCTTTCGATTAGTGATGCAAAGGCATTCCTTCAACCTTTTCACTTATAATCGTATTTTCTTGCAACTATTATTATGTACACATCATATACAACTCATTTCAGACCCTTAACAGTCTTACAACAGCCCACAAAGCATAACACATAACAATTCTTCACAACATACAAACAAGTAGCACAACGTTACATCCTTTCTCCACACTTCGACGTCAACAATCGCGAATCTGTTTTAACTTTAGCTAAATTGTTTCTAACATTTTTACCACATAAAACCAATCTTAATATAGTCCAAAAATAGTCCCAGACAGGGGAAGGTCATGGAACAATATATTACAATTCTACAAAACCTACAAATGGACAGCATAACGTTACCCCTTTTCGCTACATTTAGACATCGACAATCCCAAACCTTTTCCAACTCTAACCAAACTATTCCAACAACATTTATACCTAAAACTAGTGTTAATATAGTCTTAGAACAGCACCCAAGAAGTCATTAAGGACATGAGCCAATAGCTTTAGATCCAACAGCCCACAAATTCCAATCAACATTATACTTAAGATAGCACAATAAGACTCATTTGTTAAATGAAACAAAAATCTGGGCGGCAACCTTAGGGTAATGTATATAACTCAAATCATGTTAAGAACATCAAATTCACTTTATAATACAGCCCACAAACCATAAAGAAGTCACTAAAAAAAGGAAAGTGTGCAGCAATTTTTTGGACACATGCTGTCCAGAATTTCCAGCATAACCTATTATCATATACTTCTTGATTTTTATGAAGAAACCTTACCAAAAAACACAATTATAATCACTTACCTTTATTTTCAAGGTTGAGGATCTCCTTAAGAACCTTAATAGAGTCATTTGGCTGCTGCTTTGCTAGGTTGAGAAAAGTTTAGAGAGAGTTTGGGAAAGCTGAAATTTTCCATGTGTAAGAGTGGCTGAGATTTTGCTGCTTGTAAGCCCTCTTTAAAGGCCTCATTTGGACGAATTTATTTGGGACTTTTGACCAAATAATACCTCATATAATAAGGCTAATTAATCAGCAGCTAGTTCCCCCAAAATTGGGCAAAAATGGGCATCACATCTAATGGACTTTGGCTGCCATTTTCCAGCTTTCCTCTTAATCCGTTTTTGGCCTAAATAGTCAAGTGGTTTGGGATATACTTGGGCTTTTCTTTACACTCTTCTTGGAATGAAAATAAGGTCCATTTATAATGCTAGAACATGGATAAAATTATACCCTTAAAATAGATTTTATCTATAATCGGACTTGGACAAATTTGACTTCGAACCTTATCTCCGTTTAGCTAGCAAATTCAAGCTAAGCAAGTAGGTGACTCAACTACTAGATTATTCATTCATACAAACACCTTAATTCTCTTAATTTATTTAGGGTTGTGATATCCTCAAATTATAAAACACATATACACTCGACCCTCTTAAGCATTAGACGCCCATATCGCCCGTTAACACGAGAATCAAGCACTTTCAAGAATTGACACTAATTTGACCAATCCATATCATTATTCATTCACATAGCATTAGTACATGTAAAATGTGAGGTTTACATCCTCCCCCCCTTAGGAACATTTGTCCTCGAATGTTAGCAAAATTGGGTAGCTTAACCATGTATAAATTTTTATTTAAATAAACCTTTGACAACAAACTAAGTACTTAATCACACGTACCTATTAGTGTTCCAATTCTGCATGTTGGGCGTCCTCGTTAGCTTTAAACAAATAAGGGTATTTTGACTTCATCGCGTCCTCGGCCTCCCAGGTTATCTCTTCTGCTTGCTGATTTCTCCAAAGTACCTCCACTAAAGCTATTTCTTTATTCCTCAGCTTCCTAACTTGACAATCCATAATAGCAATAGGTACCTCTTCATAAGTGAGATGTTCAGTAACTTGCACGTCCTCAATAGGAGTGATACGGGATGGGTCACCTATGCACTTTCGAAGCATTGATACATGGAAAACTGGATGAACCATTGAAAGCTCTTGGGGTAGCTCTAACTCATATGCAACCTACCCGATCTTCTCAATAATTTTATAAGGCCCTATGTAACGTGGGCTTAGTTTTCCTTTCTTACCAAACCTCATGACCCCTTTCATTGGAGACACCTTTAAAAATACCCAATCTCCTACTGAAAATTCCAGTCCTCTCCTCCTAGCATCCGCATATGATTTGTGACGACTTTGGGCCATTTCTAGTTACTGTTGTATTACCTTCACTTTTTCCACAGCTTGTTGCACTAGATCTGGCCCAAGCAAGGTGGTTTCTCCCACTTCAAAGCATCTAATTGGCGATCTACACTTCCTCCCATACAAAGTCACATAAGGTGCCATCTTGATACTTGAATGGTAACTATTATTATAGGCAAATTCAATAAGGGGCAAATGGTCCACCCAGCTACTTTAAAGTCCAATGCACAAGCTCGCAACATATCCTCAAGTGTTTGAATGGTGCGCTCTGCTTGACCATCAGTTTGAGGGTGGAACGTTGTACTCAAATTTACCTGTGTCCCTAAACTCCTTTGGAAGGACTTCCAAAACTTTGCAGTGAATTAAGTTCCTCAGTCAGATACAATGGAGGCTAGGACTCCACGTAGCCTGACTATCTCTTTGAGGCATAGCTTGGCATACTCTTCAACCGTATAATCACAGGTAAAAAGTGTGGTGACTTTGTGAGTCTGTCAACTATTACCCATATAGAGTCAAACTTCTGAAATGAGCGAGGCAAATTGGTAACAAAGTAGATATTAATCATATCCCACTTCCAGGTTGGAAGTTCTATACACTGCATATAACCTCTTGGCATTTGGTTTTCTACCTTCACTTATTGATAATTTGAACATTGAGCCACAAATTCTATAAGGTCCTTTTTCATGCCTCCCCACCAAAACACTCCCTTCAGGTCATGGTACATCTTAGCGATCCTGGATGGATGGAATATCGGAAATGGTGGGCTTCTTTCAATATCCTCTTTCTTAATCCATTAATATCAAGCACACATAATCTATTTTGATAGTAAATTACTCCAATTTGTGTAAGGCCAAAGCCCTTTATCGCACCCTTACTCACCTTTTCCTTAAGTTGTCGTAGAACAGGATCCTCGAACTGTTTTTCTTTCACCTCCATTACTAATGAAGACGTCGCTGCATTATGTAGAATAACCCCTTCCTTTGGGGTTTCAAGAAGGAGAACCCCTAAACTGGCTAGTTGACGTAGATCCTTAGCCACCCCTTGACTAACCATGGCCTGATCACCAGTAGTCATAACTGTCTTACGACTCAAAGTATCAGCTACCACATTTGCCTTCCCCGGATGATATAGTATATCAATGTCGTAATCCTTTATTAGTTCTAGCCATCTCCGCTGTCTCAAATTTAGATCCTTCTTCTTAAAAATGTAGTGCAAGCTCTTATGATTAGTATTTACGTCAACGTGAACCCCATACAAATAGTGATGCCATATTTTCAGGGAAAATACAATCGTTGCTAGCTCAAGATCATGAGTTAGGTAATTCTTCGCATGTGGTCGTAGTTGTCTGTATGCATAAGCAATTACCCTACAATGTTGTGTTAGCACACACCCTAAGCCAACTCCTGAAACATCACAATACACTGCATTCCTCTCGGTGCCTTCTGGAATTACTAGCACAGGTGCAGAAGGAAGCTTATTTTTCAGTTCCTGGAAGCTCCTTTCACATGCATCATTCCATTGTAACTTGGTTGGCTTATGTGTCAACTTTGTTAGAGGTACAGAAATGAAAGAAAAACCCTCAACAAACCTTCTGTAATAACCTGCCAAACCTAGGAAGCTCCGAACTTTCGTGGGCGTCGTTGGCCTTGGCCAATCTTTTACAGCATCTATCTTTTGTGAATCAACTCTTATTCCCTCCTCAGACACAATATGACCTAAGAATGACACTGAGTTTAGCCAAACTTCACATTTAGAAAACTTGGCATACAACTTTCGATCACGAAGAACCTGTAACACTTGTCATAAGTGATTTGCATGGTCCTTTTCTGACCTTGAGTATACCAAAATGT
>JAPFFP010035224.1:0-15354 GCA_026153255.1 Solanum medicagineum | reverse complement strand
AATTAAATTGATCATGTTAATACTGGAATTTGGAGGTTGGAATTTTAGATTAATTTATTTTTTATTTTATAGAAAACTGACTTTTAGACGACAATTTATTTAAATTTAATAAAAAAATTATTTTATTAATTTTTTCTAGTTTTAGTTTACATAAAATGAAACTTTATTCTTCATGTGATAATATACTATCGACCATTAAAGGTCAATATTACTAAAAATAATTAAATGAAAAGAAAGATATAGACTTTGGTGGTCACAATCTACATGTTTTAATAAAAATTTAATTTAATTATATAAAATTTAAGCATACCGACATCTGGATGTCGGTATTTTAATTTATTTTTTAATTATTTTTTGCATACCTATCCTTTGGAAGACAGTTTAATCAAAATAGTTTTTTTTAATTTATTTATATTTAATTGAGATAAAATAAAATACTATTATTTATTTATAAAATTCAATAGTCGGTTTTTTTTGTATTTAATTTTTCTTGGGAAAATGTTCGACTTCCGGAGGTCAATACGTCGTTTTCCTGCATTTTTTCCATTAAAAATCGAGTTCTGAAGTTGATGTTCTTAGTTTTTTTATTTTTTAATTTTTTTTAATCATACCAACCTTCGAAACTCGGAAATTAATGACATCTATTGGAGCTTAGTATTTTTGAGGTTGATATTCACAATTTTTTTGGTAGTAAGGATATTTATATGACGGTGAAGACATAAGTGAAGATGACAGTGATGAGTGCTAAGATAACAACGTTTGAGCGTTTGTATGTTGAATTAGGTGAAAAAGATGGGGACAAGAGATTACATAGGCTTGCGAAAGTGAGAGAGAGAAAAACTCTTGAATTGGACTAAGTGAAGTGTATTAAGGATGAGAAGGGTGAGGTGCTGGGGTGGCAAGCTTACTTTCATAAACTCTTAAATGAACAAGGGGACAGAGATATTGAGTTAGGTGATTTGGTGTGCTCTGATAGTTACCAAGATTTTGGTTGTCGCAGGCATTTTCGAGCTGAGGAAGTAAGACATGCTGTTAGTAGGATGAATAGAGGGAGAGCGATTAGTCCTAATGAAATTCTAGTGGATTTCTGGAAGAGCGTGGTCAAGGAGGGTATTGAGTAGTTGACTAGGTTGTTTAATGCTATTATGAAGATTGCTAAGATACCCGATGAT
Organism: Solanum medicagineum; assembly: GCA_026153255.1. Classification (NCBI taxonomy): domain Eukaryota; kingdom Viridiplantae; phylum Streptophyta; class Magnoliopsida; order Solanales; family Solanaceae; genus Solanum; species Solanum medicagineum. Next base: position 14,182 of record JAPFFP010035224.1, on the reverse strand, counting down.
TGGAGAAGGAGTACAACGGTTCCACTATATAAGAACAAGGGTGATATTCAAAGATGTAACAATCACAGGGGTATCAAGTTATTAAGCCACACCATGAAGGTTTGGGAGAGAGTGGTGGAGATAAGGGTGAGAAAAGTAGTGACTATTTCAGAGAATCAGTTCAGACTTATGCTGGGATAATCAACTACTGAAGAAATCCATCTTGTTGGGAGACTAGTGGAGAAATATGGCGAGAGAAGGAGAGACTATCATGACCCGAACCTAGGGTCTAGGAGTGACATAGTGAATAGGAACCCGATAGTCCCCAAACAAGCCTCAAAGACCAAATTTCACATCATCGGTTCGAAAACGTATTCAAAATAAACACATAGTTATAAGGGATGGGAAAATAGGACTCACGCTATGGGGATATCTTAGGGAAAGGGATTAGCACACATAACACACAACATATAATGACTAAGGGGCGGGTAAGTATGATGCATGCTATGGAAGCAATTCGAGACTTACGATCTTTCCATCATATCATATAATCAAACCACAAGTCTCATATCCAAATCACATAACAATAGCCAATAGGTAACCAAGCCATAACAATTAACATATAATGTAAAGGAGTTTTACAAGATATCCAACAATGCCTCTAAAATAAGATAGGTTGGGGTTCACGACATACCCGGGCTCACCCTCAAAGTAAATATAAGAAATGAAAGATGACATAGGTAGAAGGATGGTGGATCGTCCTTGGAACACAAGACTCACCACTACAATCAAACTTGAAATCCGTGCTATGCATCGTACGGTGGATAGTCCAAGTCCTCGGTGCCTACATGGTGAGATCATGTAGACAGGAATATGCATCAGTACATTTGAATGTACTAAGTATGCGGGATGCAATGCATGAAATGTACCAACCTGCATTTCAATGTTAGATGACAAGCGCACATAATATAGAAAAGATCATATATCAAGACAATAATATACAATATACCATGAAACTAATGATGCATGAAATACAATGCTCATATAAAGTGGGGATGTGACCTCAACCGACATAAGTAAGACCAAGCGAGCTATTACTTGAAATCCCGAGGAAATTCCCTCATCCGTAAAGAGGTGGTCTACTTGCCAAAGGTAAACCATGCTTCACCTTACAAGCATCCCCATTTCGTATAAACAATCTTCTTTGCGGGCATCCCCATTTTGGATAGGATTTTCACATATAACATAACATAACATATCATATCAATTCTTCTCCTTACAAGCATCCCCATTTCGGAGGCATCTTTCCTTACGGGCAACCCTATTTCGAAAAAGGACCTATGCTAGGCACATAGTTCAAGGAAAGGGAGAGACCCCTTGGGGTTAGCTCTAATGCCCTCAATCCATCAGTGCTAAGTTGTCATCCCACAAGAATACACATACGTATATATATACATGCTTTCAAATGAGACAATAGTCGTTTCCAACCATTTCAATGCATTCTTACGCTTAAAGACCAAACACCATTCATAATAATTTATACTTAGGCTTAAATGACAAAATTCATAATTCATGGTCATAATACTCATGCATAGGAATAGCCTATTCATATACAAGATGGTGCAAACACCCAAAATGCTAAAAGTGCCTTAATCATAGACATATATGTGATCAAATTCTTGTCATAACCAATATCATATCATAAAAAACATAATTGAGCTTAACCCACTTCATAATTTCCATAAATATATCATGTTCATGAATGCATATGAATGATGTGAGGATAGCATGGGTAATTGAGATTCAATCTAAAATCAACAATATAATATTAAATTCAAATGAAAACATAACAAAATCCACATTTAAGATCATAATATAATCACCCATGCATAAAAAAGCCTTAAAAAAGGACATGCATATTCATAATTTCATAAACCCAATGTAATTCATCATATTATAGTTTAAATCAACTTAAAATCGTCATATAAATATACCCCATACATTAATTGAAGTTAATAAGCAAGACAATTGAAAACCCAACTTTAAAAGTGAGTAAACTGCATGAAAGTTGCTAGAAAAGTTTGGGTCTCTTTGGGTGAAAGGAATCAAAGATCAAACCCACATGCCTAGACCCAATGAAGAAATCCCAAGAGAAATTTGAAGAAGAATAGTGTTTATATTGAACCCCAAGCTTGAATTCCACAAGTGTTCTTGAGAGGAGTTTTTGAGTGAGCGTATAATGAGAGAATGAATTGAATAATTTGACTAGGGTTTTAGGTTACTAGGAAACTTCAAAGATGGCATAAGAAGTCCCAAAAAGTCATTAGAATAATTAGAATTTACAAAAACTCCATTAATGAAACGGATGAAAAAATTATCCGTCGTCACTTTAAGGGAGGGTTCACGGGTCGTGTGACACTACATGATTAGTGTGGAGTGCCCATAAACCAACACTTAGACAAAAATATGGAAATTGGAACAATGGCTTGACAGTTAGAAAAGAATTGGTAAAGAAAACTCCCACGGTTGGCCACATGACCCATGTGGAGCTACACGGTCTCTGTGGTGTGGCCATATACCAACACTTGGAAAACTTTTGAGGGCAAGAGAGTCACACGGCTGGCCAAACAGCCAGTGAGCCTCCCCATGGTCCATGTGAAGGGCCGTGGCATCAACCTTAGTTAAAATAACTTCCCACACGAAGAGTGAGGCAACACTTAATTTTTTTTCCAACCTTCAAGGCCACACGGTTGGTCACACGGCCAGTGGCAAGCCACACGACCAGTGATCCAGGCCGTACCCCATGACTTAGTTCCAAAACTGCAAAACTCAAAATTCAAGGCCAAGTGTTGTGCCACTGGGGGCCACACGGCCAGTGCCAAGGCACACGACTCGTGTAGTCCTCCTTGGGATGACACTTTGTCCAAATTTTAGCCAAAAACAAAATTCTCAAGTTTTGATGTCATCGTAAAATCTCGGAGTCATTATATCATCTCCCCCTTGGGAACATTCGTCCGCGAATATACATGAACAAGGCTTGAAAGGCTTGACGTAATTCACTAAACTTCCAAACACAAGATACCATGCATAGTTCATCATTTGATAATCATAAAGTCATTAAAACTTATGCCAAAATGTAAAAAATATTCAAAATATCATAAAAAATTATTTTAATGTACATGTAGGCATGTTATACCATGAGACTCAAGAATGAAAGGATTAGGACCAATTGGGAAAGGAAGAACCTAATACTTAGGCTTGAGTAGATTAGAAAAGATAGGGATAACATTTCGTCATATCCAATTCCACCTCCCAAGTAGCACTCTCCACGTGTTAGTTCCTCCAGAGCACTTTTACCAAAGCTACATCCTTTTTACGAAGCCGCTTCACTTTTCTATCTAAGATCTCCACCAGAACCTCCTCATAAGACAAGTATCTCTTCAACCTCAATACCTCCCAAAGGCACAATTGTGCTAGGATCACCAACCATCTTTTCTCAACATAGACACATGGAAGACCGGGTGGATGGAACTCAATCCACAGATAGATCCAATATAATGACCCCAAAAAGTGCCCGAAAATGTGCCTCAAAAGTGCCCAATATCGTAGTTTCCATATATCTCAAAATCCATGTGCGATAGTGAATATTTGACTTCATATTCTTGTTCAGGGGGTCAAATTGAGTGGGAAATGGGTCTAATCCCAATTTAAGAGCAAAAGATTAGCAATTTTGATTTTCCAAAAATGCAAATCCCAGTGAGGTTTGCGCGCCCCTGGCGTGACGCGCCAAGGCCACGCCTCTGTGTATTTTTTTTGTCTAGTTTTGACTTCGGTCCAAGACTTTTTAAGTCTTGGGCCTAAGTGTTCTCAACCTATTTCTATTCCACCTTACAGTATGGCCTCGACAGAGTTGAAATAGTTAAAGGAACAATTTGGGGACTTGTTGGAGAAGGGATTTATTAGGCCTAACCAATCACCTTAGGATGCGCCGGTGTTATTTGTGAGAAAGAAGGATGAGTCCCTTAGAATGTGTATTGACTACCAACAACTTAATAGGGTCACCATCAGAATAGGTATCCTCTTCCAAGAATTGATGATTTTTTTTGACCAAGTGCAAGGGGCTAGCCATTTCTCTAAGATTGATCTTCGGTCTGGGTATCATCAAGTGAAGGTGAGGGAATATGATATTCACAAGACGACCTTTCGGACTAGGTATGGTCATTACGAGTTTGTTGTGATGTCTTTTAGGTTGACCAGTGCACAGACCATATTCATAGACCTTATGAATAGGATCTTCAAACCCTACCTTGATTCATTTGTTGTGGTATTGATTGATGATATATTGATCTATTCTTGTGGTGAGGAGGAGCATATGGCTCATTTGAGGTTTGTGCTGCAAATATTCAGGGAAGAGAAGTTATATGCCAAATATGAGAAATGTGAATTTTGGTTGAGGGAGGTTGTCTTCCTAGGACATGCGGTGTCAGGGGATGGTATTAAGGTGGATCCTAAAATGACGGATGTGATTAGAAATTGGCCTAGAACATTGACTCTGCCGGATATTAGGAGCTTCTTGGGCTTAGCGGGTTATTATCAGAGATTTGTGAATGGGTTTTCTTCTATTGCTTCTCCCATGACTAAATTGACTCAAAAGAAGGCCAAGTTTGTGTGGACCGATGAGTGTGAGAGGAGCTTCCAAACATTGAAACATAAGCTTGTGTTCGCTTTTATTTTGTCACTACCGGAAGGACTTGAGGGATTTGCTGTGTATTGTGATGCTTCTAGGGTTGGTTTGGGTTGTGTTCTAATGCAAAATGGCAAGGTGATACCCTATGCTTCTAGGAAACTCAAGGTGCATGAAAAGAACTATCTTACCCATGATCTTAAACTAGCCACCGTGGTATTTGCATTAAAGATTTTGCATCATTACTTGTATGGGGTGCATGTTGATGTGTTCACCAATCATAAGAGTCTCCGATATGTCTTCCCTCGAAAGGATCTTAACTTGAGGCAAAAGAGATGGCTACAACTTCTTAAGGACTATGAAATGAGTGTGCACTATCATCCAGGTAAGGCTAATGGGGTGGTAGATGTTTTGAGTAGGGTGTCTATGGGTAGCCTAGCTTATGTTGATAGTGGTGATAAGGAGGTGGCTAGAGAGGTCCATCGTTTAGCTAGATTGGGAGTTAGGTTGGAAGAAGTAGGCAATGGTGGTGTTATTGTTGTTGATGGTTCTAAATCTTCATTAGTTGAGGAGGTGAAAGCTAAGGAAGATCTTGATCCGTCCTTGTTAGAATTGAAGGCCTTGGTTGGTGATGGGAAAGTGGAGGTTTTCTCCCAAGGGGGAGATGGTGCACTTGGATACCAAGGTAGGTTGTGTGTGCCTTGTGTTGATAGCTTGAGCAAGAGAATTCTTGATGAAGCTCATGGTTCTTGCTATTCTATTCACCCTGGGTCTACTAAAATATATAGGGATTTGAGAGAGTTGTATAGGTAGGAGGCATGAAGAAAGATATTACAAAATTTGTGTCTTATTGCCATAGTTGTCAACAAGTCAAAGCCGAACATGAAAGGCCGAGTGCCTAACCCAAGACATAGAGGTCCCTACTTGGAAGTGGGAAGTGATTAATATGGACTTCGTAGTTGGGTTGCGCGAGACTAGAAAGGCGCATTTGGGTTCTGGTTGATAGGATGATGAAATTGGCTCACTTTCTACCGGTTGAGACCATATCTAGGGCTGAAGAGTATGCTAGGTTGTACATCCATGACTTGGTTAGATTGCATGGGGTTCCTTTATCGATCATATCTGATCGTGGAGCTCAATTTACTCCACATTTTTGGAGGTCTTTCCAAAGGGGTCTTGGTACAAAGGTTAAACTTAGTACGACCTTCCACCCTCAAATGGGTGGCCAAGCCGAAAGGACTATACAAACACTTGAAGACATTCTTAGGGCTTGTGTATTGGAGATCAAGGGTAGTTGGGATGATCATCTTCTGTTGATTGAGTTTCCATACAACAATAGCCATCATTCTAGCATTAGTATGACTCCTTTTGAGGCTCTCTATGGTAGACATTGTAGATCACCGGTTGGGTGGTTTGAGGTTGCTGGGGTAGCCTTGTTGGGACTAGATCTGGTTATAGAGGTTCTTGAGAAGGTTAGGATAATTAGAGAAAGGTTAAAGACGACTCAAAGTCGTCAAAAGTCCTATACCGGTGTGAGGAGAAAGGATCTTGAATTCAGACTTGGTAATTGGGTGTAATTGAAGGTTTCACCCATGAATGGTGTGGTCCATTTTGGTAAGAAGGGCAATTTGAGTCCTAGATATGTGGTCCTTTATAGGGCGATGAGAAGGATCGGTAAGGTGGCCTACGAGTTGGATTTGCTTAGAGAAATGGAATTAGTTCATCTGGTCTTTCATGTGTCTATGTTGAGGAAGTGTGTGGGTAACTCCAATGCTATTATTCCTCTTGATGTCGTGGGGGTAGTTGACGACAACTTGACTTTTGAAGCGGTTCCGGTTCAGATTTTGGATAGGCAAGTGAAGAGATTGAGGAACAAGGATGTGGCTTCCGTTAAGGTCCTTTTGGAGGAATCAACAAGTTGAAAGTGCTACACGGGAGGCTGAACCGGACATGCAAAAGCGATATCCTTATCTTTTCCATTCCACTCAAGCCTAAGGTATCAATCTAGGTCTACTATGTAATTTCAAGTCTAAGTTCAACCCATTACATATACATACACTCATGTTTAAATTGACAAGATCATGATAAATTTACACTTATGATGAGATTTTTGAAATGATGTCTAAGTGTATTATTGCATCCTTATGTGGGATGAAATCTTCATTTTTCTATCTCTCATATATGTTTCTTTGACATTCAGGGACGAATGTTCCCAAGGGAGAGATAGTGTAACGACCCCAAAAAGTGACCAAAAATGTGCCTCGGAAGTGCTCAGAATCGTAATTTTCATATATTTCAAAATCCATGAGCGATATTGAAATAAAACTTCATATTATTGTTCAGGGGGTAAAATTGAGTGGACAATGGGTCTAACCCCGTTAAGAGCAAGCGATTAGAAATTTTGGTTTTCCAAAAATGCAAATTCTAGTGAGATTTGTGCGCCCCTGGCGGTTGTTTTTTTGTCTAGTTTTGACTTTGGTCCAAGACTTTTAAGTCTTGGGCCTATGTGTTACCAAAAGTGAAAATATCTATACTTAACCATTTCTCACCCTTATATCATTCTTAACATTCCCCAATACTTACTCAAACACTTAGCCAATATTTCATCTTCCAAATTAAAATCTCAAACTCATCCGGATTTTAAGGTTCTCATTCAAGCTTCAAGTCTCCATCTCCAATCTTCATCAAGTTTATCTCCAAAGCTAAGGTATGTGGGTTTCTTTCATGGTTTCCTTTCACCCATGATACCCAAGCTTCTTTTTACTCTAATTTGCATGAGTTGGTTTACTCTTGGGTCTTAGGTATTCTGAAATTCACTGCACACTATGTTGGGGTTTATGAAATTGTGACTGTTTTACTATTTATGAAATTGTGACTGTTTTACTATGTTTTGGGCTATGATTCGAAGGTCTATTGTGAGGTTTGTTGAAATGTTTTGATATATATTTCTTGAGGGTGTTACCAAGTATCTATTGATGGTTTTACATTGGATTTTATAGCATGATTTCACTCTTCAATTGCATGGTTTTACTCTAGCACTACACACCTGCCAAGTGTTTGATAAAATGTCCGGTTATGGATTCTTTAGGAATTGAAGGTTCAATGCATGTTTTATGATTTGAATGAGTTTATGATGATGAAAGGAATGTATATATATGATGATGAAAGGAATGTATGTATATGATAGTATCTCTATGGTGTTGAGGATGACCAAGCCTCACTCGGGAGGTTGTATGCCCGGGTAACCTTGTTGAGGGGTTTGTACCTCGATCGCCTCGCTCGGGAGTTGGTAGGGCCGTGCAAACTTGTCAAGGGTTTGTACCCATCAACTTGTTTGGGGAGGTTGTACTCCATCAACCTTGTTTGGGGATATGTACTCCATCAACCTCATGAAGGGGTTTGTACCTCATGCACCTCTCTAAAGAGGTGGTAGGCCTTGGATTGCACTAAGAATGGTCACTCCTTACACATGCATTAAGTTCTATCTAAGCATGATTTTTACTTCAAGCATCATTCATACATGCCATCTTGCTATTATGCTATCTATTTAGTATTATTATGCATTTTCCCTATGACGTCTATTTATTGTTGCATTGCATCCTACATATTTAGTACATTCAAATGTACTGTGCTTATGATCTCTTGCTATGTACTAAGACTATCTTTCTTTTGTTTATATATTGACTATGTGGGTGAGCCCGATTTCTTATCGTGGCCCCCTCTTTTATCTGAGGTGTTGTTGGACATGTTATGTATCTATGCTATGAGCCTTGACTCTATTGTTCTTGATGTCTATGATATGAAGGTGTTCTCTTAGCCCCAGTTGTCCCAATTTATTATCTTTTTATGCTTATTGTAATTGCTTGCGCGACCAAGGATGTGTAATGATATGCTATGATGCTTGTTTGGGGTTCTGTCGGGTTCCCCATTCATCAATCACATCTAGGCCCTAGGATTGGCATACAACTTCTTCTCTATTAAGGTTTGTAAACCAACATCAAATGATCCATATGCTCCCGCTCACTTCAGGAATAAATGAGGATATCATCAATGAAGTCAACCACAAAGCTATCAAGGAATGGCTTGAACACCCGATTCATAAGATCCATAAAAACAACCAGTGCATTAGTTAGGCCAATCAACATCTCCACAAACTCAAAGTGCCATACCTTGTCCGAAAAGTCGTCTTGGGAATATCACATTCTCTAACCTTCAACTGATGATACTCGTAATGGAGATCGATCTTTAAAAGTGCATAGCCCCTTAAAGTTGGTCAAACAAGTCATCGGTCCTAGGCAACAGGTACTTGTTTTTAATGGCCACCTTATGCAACTGCCTATAATCATACACATCTGAAGGGATCCATCTTTCTTTTTTACAAATAACATTGGAGCACCCTATGGAGATATACTTAGCCAAATAAGACCCTTCTCCAACAAATCTTTCAACTGATCCTTGAACTCTTTCAACTCAGCCGATGCCATACGATAGGGAGGAATAGAGATAGGTTGATTATTCGGAAGAAGATCTATGCCAAAGTCTACTTCCTTTTCAGGAGGAATATCGGGCAAGTCTTCTGGGAATACATCCAAAAACTCATTCACCACCGGAATTGACTTAAGAATAGGTAATTAGACTTCACATCCTTGACCCTCATAATATGATAATTGCACCCCTTACAGATCATCTTCTAAGCCTTGAGGTAGGAAATAAACTGACCTTTTATAGAGGAGTCACTCCCTTTTCCATCAAAGAACGAGCTCACCGAGAAGTTGGAACTTGACCTTCTGGGTCCTAGAATCTATAGTGGCATATGATGCATACAATCAATCCATCCTTAGAATCACATCTAAATCATACATTTTGAGTTCCACAAGAGCACACGGAAAAACTTTATGTAACATAGAAACATGACAACCATAATAGACCCTATGTGCAACTGCAAATTCACCCACAGGGTATAAACTAAGAAAGGATCACTCGTAATTTCTGAAATCAAACCAAACTTAATAGCCAATAGAAGAGTCACAAAAGACAAGTTTGCACCCAGATCAAGCAAAGCATAAGTATCAAAATCAAAATCTTTTAACGTACCAGTCATAACATCTGGAGCCTCCTCAACTTCCGGACGTGCATGAAGAGCATAATACCTGTTGTTCCTTGGGATAACACCTTGTGGAACTCTCTGGCCTTGTCCATCCTGAGCCACTTGACCTTGACCTCTATGAATATTTTTAGGACAGTAACAACCTTGTGGTTTTTATCACTACACCCAAAGCAAGCACCCAAATTCTTCCAACAAGCACCTGTGTGGTGATTCCCACACTTGTCACACGGAGGATACTGTCACGACCCAAGCCCAGGGCCTAAAGTTTATACAGCGAATGGGGAACTCGAAGGGACCCCAAACAAGCCTCTTAACATATCATTGCACATCATTGGTTGTGTAAGAAATTAAACAACATAACTAGATTATGATCAATGGCAAAGGGGCTAAGGGGAAACTTTTATAACATAAACATCAAAACAAGAGAGTCAAGGCTCAATACATAACATCTCCAGCAACACCTCTAAAACTTAGATAGGAATGAGAGCCAAGACGAGCAACCGGGCTCACCCTCATAGTCAATACATATATAAAAGAAAGATAGTCTTAGTACATAACATAGATCATAGACATTGTTCCCGGAATGGAGGACTCACCAACTAGCTTGAGAGAAATCGGACTAGCCACATGGAGGAAGATGCTCAAGTGAGGCTCTGGTTCCTACATGGTGACATGATGTAGGCATAGAGTATGTATTAGTACGTTTGAATGTACTAAGTATGTAGGATGCAATACAACAAGAGATAAGCAACATAATTGAAATGCATAACATAGGTAATAAATAAGCATGTAGCAATATGACATGCATAGAAGATGCTTGAAGTAAATCATGCTTACATAGAACATAATACATGTGCAAGAAGAGACCATCATTATAGGGTTCATAGTATATTGAGGTACTAACCTCTCAATTTGTTGGTGGATCATCTCACCCTACCACCCATGGTAATTGAGGTACTAACCCGTTAATTGTTTGGTCGATCGTCTCACCCTACCATTCATGGTGATTGAGGTACCAACCCCTCAACCCAATTTTCGAGGTACAAACCCCTTGATTGGTTGGTGGATCATCTCACTCTAACACCAATAGTGATTTAGGTACCAACCCCTCAACCTGTTTATCAAGGTACAAACCGCTCGACATGGTTATCAAGGTACAAACCCCTCGACATGGTTACCCGGGCTCACAACACCTTGAGGGGGGCATGGTCAACTCCCAACATAATATAGGAGAATATTATATATAAACATTCCTTTCATCATCATAAAGTCATTCAACTCATAATACATGCATTAGACCTTCAATTCCTCAAGAAATCATAACTGGAAATTTTATCTAACACTTGGCGCGTGTGTAGTGCTAGTGTAAAACCATGCAATTTAGGGATGCAATCATGCAAGAAAATTCAATATAAAACCATCCATCAATACTTGGTAATATCCTCAAGCAATATACATCAAAATCCTTCATCAAATCCCACAATGGATCTTAGATTCGTAGCTCAAAACATGCTAAAAAAGTCGCAATTTCATGAAACCACAACATAGTTCATAGTGTAATTCATAATAAGTAAGACCCATAAGTAAATCAACTTGAAATCATGCAATTTAGGTAAAAAGGAAGCTTGAGGAACCAAGGGTGAAAGGACCCATTGGTTGAAACCCATATACCTTAGCTTAGGAGAATTTCTTGATGAAGATTTGAATGGAGACTTGAAGCTTGGATGAATTCCTTAAGTTCTGGAAGAGATTTGGACACTTGAATTTTGAGAGTATATTTGTCTAAGTGTTTTTGAGAGTATTGGGTAATGTCTTGGATGATATGAAGGTGTAATATGGCTAAGTATAGGTATTTTCATGTATGGGAAGACTTAGGCCAAAAACCAAAACCTTGGACCAATCAACAAATAACTGGCATAAAATACACATTGGCATGCCCTTGGCGCGTCGCGCCTGGGGCGCGCCAGCTCTCTAGAAATTGCAATTTTGCAATTTTTAAATTTTTCTATGGTTGATCTTAAATCGGGGTTAAACCCATTTCCCACTCAATTTTGCCTCCTGAACAAGAATATGAAGTTGATTTTTGATATCACGCATGGATTTTGAGATATATGGCAATTTACGATTCCGGGTACTTTCGAGGCACATTTTGGGGCACTTTTGGGGTCGTTTCAATATCTCCCCCTTGGGAACATTCATCCCCGAATGTCAAAGCAAGGTATATGAGAGACATAAACATGAAAATTTCAATCCACATAACAATGCAACAATGCACTTAAATGTCATTTCAAAAATTTCAACATAAGTGTTAAATCATCATGAACTTATCAATTTAAATATGAATGTATGCAATGACATGAGGGTTGAACTTAAGACTTGAGATAATATAGAGGACTTAGAGTTATTACCTTAGGCTTCAGTAGAATGGAAGAGATAAGGATATCGCTTTTGCATCCGCTTCAGCCTCCCATGTAACACTTTCGACTTGTAGATTCCTCCAAAGGACCTTAACGAAAGCCACATCCTTATTCCTCAATCTCTTCACTTGTCTATCCAAAATCTGAACTAGAAACTCTTCATAGGTAAAGTTGTCTTCAACAAAACCCACAATATAAAGACGCACAATAGCATTAGGGTCTCCCACACATTTCCTCAACATGGATACATGAAAGACCGGATGAACCAAATCCATCTCACTAGTCAATTCCAACTCATAAGCTACCTTGCCAATCCTTCTCATTACCCTATAAGGACCCAACTATCTTGGACTCAACTTTCCTTTCTTACCAAAATAAACCACACCCTTCATGGGTGACACCTTCAAATAGACCCAATCACCAACTTTGAATTCAAGATCCCTTCTCCTCACATCGGCATAGGACCTTTGACGACTTTGGGCCATCTACAATCTTTCTCTAATCATACTAACCTTCTCAAGAGCCTCCATAACAAAATCTAGACCTAACAAAACCATCTCTCCAAACCATCCAACTGGAGATCTACAACGCCTACCATAGAGGGCCTCAAAAGGAGCCATACTGATGCTAGAATGATAGCTATTGTAATGTGCAAACTCAATCAATGGAAGATGATCATTCCAACTACCCTTAAACTCCAATACACAAGCCCTTAGCATGTCCTCAAGTTTTTGGATAGTTCTTTCATCTTGGCTATCCGTTTGAGGGTGAAAGGCCGTACTAAGTTTAACTCTTGTACAAAGACCCCTTTGGAAGGACCTCCAAAAATATGAAGAAAATTGAGAACCATGATCTGACATAATGGACAAAGGAACCCCATGCAACCTCACCAAGTCATTAATGTACAACTTAGCATAATCTTCAGCCCCATCTTTGGTCTTAACCGGTAGAAAGTGAGCCAATTTCGTCATCCTATCAACCATAACCCAAATGAAATCAAAACCCGTTCTAGCCTTGGGTAACCTAACCCCAAAATCCATATTAATCTCTTCCGACTTCCAAGTAGGAATCTCTATGTCTTGGGATAGGCCACCCGACCTTTGATGTTCGGCTTTGACTTGTTGGCAACTATGACAACCGGAAACAAATTTGGCAATGTCCCGCTTTATAACTCCCCATAAAAACACATCCTGCAAGTCTCTATACATTTTGGTAGAACCGAGGTGAATAGAATAAGAAGAACCATGAGCTCATCAAGAATATTTTCTCTCAACCCATAAACACAAGGCACACATAACCTACCTTGGTATCTACGGACAGCACCTACCCTTGGGAGAAAAGCTCTACTTTACCACCCTTTACCAATGCCTTCAATTCTAACAAACCGGGTTCAAGATCTTGCTTAGCTTTCACCTCCTCAACCAATGAAGATTTTGAGCCATCAACAACAACAACACTGCCACCATTATCCACCTCTTCCAATGAAATGACCCCAAAAAGTGCCCGAAAATGTGTCTCAAAAGTGCCCAGAATCGTAATTTCCATATATCTCAAAATTCGTGCGTGATATAGAAAATCCGACTTCATATTCTTGATCACGGGTTAAATTGAGTGTGAAATGGGTCTAGCCCCTATTTGTAAGCAATCTATCAAAATTAAATTGCAAAATGCAATTTCCAGAGCGTAATTCGCGCCCCTGGTGCGACGCGCCAAGGGAACGCTACTGTGTTAAAATGTTGCCAGTTTGCTATCCCGCTCAAAGACTTTTTGGTCTTGGCCTAAGTGTTCCAATGCGTGCAAATACCTATACTTAGCCATAATTTACCTTCATACCATACAAAACATTCCCCAATACTCTTTCAAGCACTTAGACAAATATTTCACCCTAAAACTCAAGTCCCGAAAACTCATCTTGATTTAAGGATTTCACTCAAGCTTCAAGTCTCCATCTCCAATCTTCATCAAGTTATTCTCCAAAGTCAAGGTATGTGGGTT
>JAPFFP010035193.1:0-15359 GCA_026153255.1 Solanum medicagineum | reverse complement strand
CCTTTAACTCAATGAGAAAGAACCGGTTGAGAAATGCCACTTTGAACTCCTCCCAAGGGATAGCATCACCATTCCCCTTCTCTATCCTCCATTGAGTGAACCATATTTGAGCCAGCCCTTTGAGTTGGTAGGCCGCCAACTCCGCCTTTTCCTCCGAATTAACCCCCATAATGGATAACACTTTAAACACCTCATCTATGAATTCTTGGAGATCCTCATCCACCTTGGACCCATGGAACTCAGATGGGTTCATTCTAGTGAATTCCCTCACCCTTGAGGCCAAAGTAGAGCATGAGGATCTTGGGCTCCTTGGTTGATTTGGTTGGTCATAGTATGGGCCAACATTGTGATAGCATCTTCGAAATCTTCATGAGCCACTCCCCCATCTTGAGGAGCTTGAGGAACGGTTGGGTTCTCCTTGGGTGAAAGGGCTCTCCTTAGTCTTCCTATTGGAATAGGCATGATCTAGAATATCACAGAACATTCGTTAGAGGAAAAGCCTTACTTTAGCTTCTATAGCATGAAATTAATCATTAAGAAGGAAAACATTTCCTCAGAATGCGTCATAGCCTCTTACTTATAGTTGTGGTGCACTTCACAACCATGAACAAGATTCTAATCAATGCGGTGTGCTGGATTCCGAGGACTATTAAAAACCTATTGCTCTGATACAAAGTTTAACATGACTCAAGGCTAGGTCCTAGATGTGACATGGCGAATAAGAACCCGAAGGGTTCAAAACAAGCCTCTTAGCATATGAAGTCCACACATCCTTGGTCGTAGAAGCAAGTAAACAACAACAAGAGATATTAAAAAGGGAAGTGGGACTAAGGGAAGTCTTTGATAATCATAGAATACTAAAGAGTCATGCTTATATCATAGGTATATCAATTGTTCCAACAACACCTCAATCATAGATTGGTCGGGCCAAGATACTTTTCGAGCTCACCCTCATAGTATCAATTATTCAACATAAAAAGAGATATCAAGTAGTAAGAGTAGCATAGCTAGTGTCCCCGGACTTGAAGACTCACCAAATCTTATATTCAAGATGCCAAAACTAGCCATGTGGAGGATGATCATGAGGTACTCCGCTTCCTACATGGTAACATCATGTAGGCATAGAGTATGCATTAGTATGTTTTAATATACTATGTAGGATGCTATGCAATAAGCCATAAGCTAATAGAGTGAAAGTGCATAACCATAACCAGTGGATAAGTATAATACCAATATGGCATGCATGACCAATGCTTGAAGTAAAACAAGCTTGTAAATCATATAACTTTCAAAAATAGGTTACATGTGTAGGAAGAGACCATATTCGTCAGAGCCCAACCAAAGTATCACTTGAACTCCAACGCACGCTAGCCCCTCTGAAGGTGATTGAGATATCTACCTCTCAACATAGTAGTACGGGTATGCCACCCCCCGACAAGGTGATTGAGGTACATACCCCTCAACAAGGTTGTACGGGCATGCTACCCCCAATAAGGTGATTGAGGTACATACCCCTCAACAAGGTAGTATAAGCATACCACCCCCTGACAAGGTGATTGAGGTATATACCTCTCAACAAGATAGTGTACAGGCAATAGTTTATCAAACACTTGCAATAGTTTCACAAGTTAAAACATACATAGTCTCAATAGGCAAAACAAACTCATAATATAAGCTTGAGATAGATAAACATGTATATTTAATCAACATTTCATAAAACGCCAACATATCTCATGCTTATAATCCATAATAAATGATACCCATAGATAATACAAATTGAAAACATGCAATTTTCAAAAAAAAAAAAAAGAAGATTGGACACCATAGGTGAAAGGACCCAATGGTTGAAACCCATATACCTTGAGTTTGGGTTTTCCTTGATCCAAACTTGAACAAGACTTGGACCTTGAATGGAGTTCTTGAGATCCAAATTAAGCTTGAGACACTTGAATTTTGGATTAAATACTTGGTTAAGTGTTAGAGAGGGGTTTGAGAGGGTCTTTAGTGATATAGAGTTGAAAATTAGCTATGTATAGGTGTTTTTACGCATAAAATGGGCATGGGGCGAAGTCCCCAATGTCTTAGACAGAAAAGAAAAAATTAAGGAAGTGCAAACACACCTTCGCGATGGGTCCGCATCACAGAGGCATCGCGGATGACTACTGGGATTGCAAAATTTGGCAAAAATTATTTTTCTCTATGAGTCTTCTAAAATTCGAGTTATACCCACTACCAACTCAACTTTGCCCCCTGATAAAGAATATGATGTCGGATTTTCTATATCACACATAGATTTTGAGATATATGAAAATTACTACTATGGGCATTTTCGAGGCAAATTTCCGGGGCATTTCACCCTCAAAGTCTGATCTTGTGTGTCTGCCCTTCTTAGCAATTGGTTAAGCAACTTCTCAATTCTAGAGTTCCCATCTCCCATATCACGATTGTGTAGGTGTACATAGTGGTTGTTTATTCGGTCATCCTTGCGGCCTTGTGGTTCATATGATGGCTTTCTTGAATGTCCCCTGGCTATGTTAGCTCTTCTGGCTACTGCATTAGCCTTTCCGGTTTAGCTTTTTGTGGAGTAAGCATACTAAAGATATGTACATTTATTTTTTCTTGGTCAGTACTCATGTCAATAGTGCTTATATGATCTCTTGGATTTCTATTCCTTCACTCCCACACATGGCTCAATTTAGCTACCACCTTCAGTTGCTCAGAAGTTTCTGTGAATAGTTGTTCCACGAATAGACCTCCAAAGAGGGTATCAGCACATGCTTGACTATTAGCATCTAGAGCTTGGTAGAATTCCCTACCAGGACATTCCCCAGAGTCTCGTGGTTCAGTACACTCCTGAAGCGTCTATCAAACCACTACCATATAGTAAGGATTGAATCACCAAGGAATTGGTTAAAATGTTGGATCTAGTCTACAACTTTGAGCCAGTTTGGTTTAACTAAGTAGCTTGCTAAGAAAGCCATCTGCAATTCTATCCAACTGGTGATCAAGCCCTATGGAAGCGAGATAGCTATAATGTAGCATTGCCCATATGACACAATGGGAAGACATAAGTTCCTACAACATCCATAGACAGATTTGTGTCCCCATCTCACTCTTACAAAGAAATGCCACATTGTGCAAGTAGATATATGGATCCTCTGATGCCAAGCCTGCAAATAGCCCATGGTTCTGCAGCATCTGTAGTAACCCACTAGAGACTGTGAACTTTATGTTTGCCGGTAGTGGTGGCAATACAATAGCTCCAGTCATGTCCATAGCCATAAGGTTCAACCTGTGCTTATTCCACTAGAAAGCATTAGTGTTGAAGTCCTAAGGCTTTGGAATGTCCTCCAAATGAGGTGAATTCTCATTCCTATCATCATCATTGTTCCTATTCAAGTCTGCGCTAGCCACGTTGTCTTGGGCCATTCTTCTTGTAGTTCGGTGGATCTCTGGTCAAATGGAGTTAACGGCTTGCTTCATTCCATATATTGGGCATACACTACTTGTACAACTTGCAAAGAACAAAAACAAAAACAAAAGTAAAATAAAGGGAACTAAGGATTGACACTCGAATTACTAATGAATTTGCTAAGTATAGTCGTATTCCCGAGCAATGGTACCAAAATCTTGATGTCACCTAAGTTACACATACTATTTAGAGGATAAAGCAATCACTGTCAAGAAATAGAACCTAACCAAGGTTAGGGTCGAACCCACAGGGTATACGTAGAATCAAGACAAATTCACCAATACGCCATCCGAGTAGTTAACCGACTTAATTTCCCCAAAAGGGGGTTTGCAATATAATGAAAAAATAAACTAACTATCATGAGAGAAAAATCAAAAAAATAGAGCAACTAGGGTATTGTGTTCCACATGATTCCTCAACTCAGTATTCCCAAATAACCTAATTTTGTCTAGTGTATAGCTTGTAGGACGGTAACTTAAGTTCACCAAGCCTTTTGGTCAAAAATTAGAGGCAAATTTTTCACTATGCGACTTTGTCCATTTTCATAGTGTGCATTTCTAACCATTAACTATGAGTCCCATTTTTATAATTTCAAGGATTGTGAATTATCCGATTTTACTTTGTTAGTTCTTCATGGTTTCCACAACCCTAGTTGTGGATTTAGCTACTCATGTTATGTATAGATGAAGAGATTAGGAGTTAAGAAGACATAATTAAACACTTACACAAGAACAAGCAAATCCGAAGATATGAAAATCACAATCTTGAATATTGAATGAAAGCACAAGTGTTTTCGAAGACTCTCCCACAATTTTATCTAAGAATATTGAGTTCTTTAAGCACTTAACCTAAAATACACAAAACAGACTTAAACTGACGAGAACTTCTTAAAATAACCTAACAAACCTATTTATAATAATTAAAAACAAGCCCTAAGCAAATTAGAAAAACTAGTCGGTAAACTCCACGAAAGCACTTTACGACCCGTAATGTCTTCTACAGCTCGTAGTCGAGGTCTCATAATCACCAGCTGAAATTTTGGACTTCACTTATACATCACCCTATTATGACTCATAAAGTGATTTACGACCCATAAAGGGGGTTTCGTTTGTTAACTTTCCTGCAAGTCCATATCTCTGATTCTCAGTGCATGTAAAGTATTCTACGACTCGTAAACTACTCAAAGACTCATCTACATGTTCGTAGACTTCAACTTCGGCAAATAGCCCCTCACTTGAAATCCTCACGAATCCTATCTACGACCCTTAAGCTAGACTACAACTCATAGGTGGTCTCATACAATAGCAAAAACAAGCAACTGCTGCAATTTTCCCCAAATCATAGCCAACCTGTGATCCTACAAATCTAAACACAAAAACACATAAAATCCACAAATATCCATTAATAACACACAAAATCCTAAGTTTTAAACATCAAAAGTATTACATTTTAGAAGCACATCAACATTTCCAGGAGTGTCCTAGACAAGATTTAAGTCTGCTTCGTTAATGGTCTTCTCGCAATTTTGGTTTAGTTTAAGGATCTTTTAGGACCTTTTCACCTATCCTAAACCCCTAAATCAGCTTATATTCCTTCATTACTATTCATTCTCATTCAAACACTTTGACTCTAAGAAATTTTATCTCCTAAGACTCCATTCAAGCAAGGGTTTAAAAGTCCAAGCTAGGACTTCAAGAGGGCTTTCAGTTTAAGTCCATTTCATTCTAATTCTTCTAGCTCTTCAAGGTTTGTGGGATTGATTCATGATTTCCTTTACAATCGTGAATGCCCAAAAATCTATTTTCTTCAAGTTCATGATTTCTATATGTGATTTGTGAATGGGTCTTTTTAAAATAGTTTTAATTTGTTGAAATTGAGATATGGGTTGAACTAAATTATTCATCTCATGATGATTTAAGTATAATTATGATGATTTCCATGGATTTTATGAAAATGGAATATGCATGTCCTATTATTTATGAATCGATACATGCGTAAATTCAAGTATGTTTCAATTATTATTTTCTTTATGGATTACATACGATTTCATCCTATTATGTTATTTTAATTACGAATTTTTATTTCCCATGTTATTCCTTCATTCTTTATGACATATAAATGCATGAACAAGTATTTTCATGAATTTTATGATTTTGGTCAAGACCCAATTATGATTATGACTGAGTTTTCAAGAGATGGTTACGACAAAAATGTCATCACATAATGTCTATGATTTCGCTCAAGAAACCCAATGGGTGTTTACACGATTATGTAGAAGTATGAATGAGCTACTCCTATGCATGTGTTCATGACTTGAGTTATGATTCATCTTTTCATCCCAAGTATGCATGAGTATGAAGTATGGTGGCTTTAAGACGAACTATGCATGATGTGGATTTGAAAAGACTTATGCTCATTATTCAAGCATGTAAATGTATATGTATTCCCGTGGGACGTGAGTTAGCACCAAATAAGATTGGATGAGGGGTACTATCTCCAAGAGTCCTTATATAATGCTTCCTTTTTCATAACTATGTTCCAGCATAGGTTTAAATTTATGCTCCTTTTAGGGATGATTAATATGCAATGAAACCACCGCATTTGACAAGAAGTCAGGCAGTAAGATTTGGTGTGGCTACCTTTGGCAGGTAATCTACTTTAATCCTGATATGAAGTCTTACATCGGGAGATTCATGTTATAGCTCGTATGGTCTTAGATATCGATTATGGTCACATACTCGTATGTTCAAGTATTATTGCATTCATGTATCATCGATTTAAGGCATATTGTTATGATATTCTTTCTTATATACTTCATTCCATGTATATGTGCTCTTTCCATCTAATCTTGAAATGCAGGTAGATAGTTTCACATGCATGCATTCATGCATAGTTAGTACATTCAAACATTACTGAAAGAACTATGAATAGCGACCTAAAAATTACTGATCTCTGATGGAAATTGGCAATTTCCGACTTTCGAAGGTCGGTATTGTTAAAAAAAATAACAAATAAAAAAAAATAAGAACATCGACTTCAGGAAGTCAATTTTTAGTGGAAAGATGTCGGTATTTTTAAATTTTACATAATTAAATTAATTTTCATTAAAATATGTAGATTGTGACCATTGTCGATATCTTTCTTCTTATTTGATTACTTTTAGTAATATTGACATTTAATGGTCGATAATATATTAGCAAATGAAGAACAAAAATTTATCTTATGTAAATTAAAAATAGAAAAAATAATAAAATAATAATTTTTATTAAATTTAAATAAATATTTCTCTAAAAGTATGTTTTATATAAAATAAAAAAAAGGTTTTATATAAAATAAAAAAAATATTAATGTGAAATACCAACCTCTGATTGTCGGTATTAACATGATCAATTTTATTTTTATTTCAATTTAACATTATACCGACTTCTGGAGGTCGGTATATTTCATATCAAATTATTTTTAATAAAATTGACAATTAGAGGTAAATTTTTATAAAATTATTTCTGTTACTCATTTTTTCTAGTTTGTATAGCATTAAATTCCTAGAATCTTGTCAAGGTGCACCATCTTTTTATAATTTTATGAAAAAAATAGAATTCGCGAAATAGACAATATAATATCAATAATTCATATTCAAATTAAATATAAAATAAGGTTTAAATTAATTAGAAGATAACTAACTAACTATATGTGTGTATGTGTGTGTATTAATGTGTATTTTGTGTATCAACTATATAAAAGTTTGTGTGTCTGAACTTAAATGAATCTCTCATGCACTACTTTCATAGGCAAAAGACAAATGTTAACATATATGAAATACGTTAATTAGGAGGTTATATATACTCATCAAATAGTGTAACAAACAAAGTCCTATATATTAATGGTTTGAGTATGAAATGCATTATTAATTAAAAAATCTAATTGATTGATATATTTAAATTTGTATTTAATATTTTACAAAATCGACCTCAATGCGATACTCATAGAAATGTCATAACGTACAAATTAAAATTTATATGTATGACTAATTATTCATCTAACCTTGAGTATCTTATCCTATTAAATGATATAGATATTAAAAATGATCTTGGCTAGGCCGCTAAACTAAATTGAAGTATGAAATATGTTGATATAAGTAGGATGCAATAAATGTAAAATACTATTGCTATACTCGTTAACAAATCAAATTAAGTTTTATAAATATCAACCTTCATAGATGATCAATGATTTATCCATTTACAATAATTTGTTGAAACAATATAGGTATATCTAAATAATATGTTAATATGTTCTTCAACATTTAACCTCGATTGATTAATAAATTTAAAATCTATATTTATTTTTCAAAATATCAATATTTTAAGGTTGGTATTCATTACATAATTTATTTTAATTAATAAAATTTGACCACAAGGGATCAATATGTTTTCATTATTATTTGTGTAAATAATATTGATTTCTTGAAATAAGTAATTACTAAATATTTATTTTAATATTAATCAACAAATTGATCTTAAGAGCCTAATATTATATAGCCTACCATATATATTAACATGTTTTAAAAAGAATATTGACTTATAAAGGTCGATATCTTTTTAAAAAATAAAAAAATAGACTTTTAAAGATCGGTAAAATTTTAAATGAGTTTTTCTAAAAAAATGAAAAAATAAAATGGTTCTTTTTTGACAAATATACTTCCACCTTTTTCTTTAAAAAACCCTTAGTCTTACTTCCTCACTCCTCACTCAAATCAGCATTAGCTGTTCTCTTGTTGAAGCTATGGCAGTGGCGTTCTTCGTCGTTCCTCGTCGGAGTTGTGATGGCATCGGACCCGCGAATCTTCTCCGCCAAACTACCCTGCATCAGCGTTGAGGTACAATTTTCGGTTAGTTTCTCTCCATGTCTCCTCTCCATAACTTGCATCAGCGTCTTTGGCATTTGGGACAATATTTGTTGAAAAAACAAAAGGGCAACACTCATTTTGAAGTTGGATTTTTGAAATGCTTACTGAAAATGAGTGTAATTTTTTGTTGCTCTTTACTATCAAGGTTAATGGATGATGCAAAATCTTTGTTGTAAATCTTTTTGAGCCTCTAAGAAAAGGAGAACTTATCTTTGTTTTCTTGTATGCTTGTGGTATTGGTGTTTCAAATTGATTAATTCAAGAGATGTTTCCAGTTCTTGAGGTTCATCTGATTAATTTCTCCTTCAATTTACTCTCGTCACTATGATGGTACCTTGGAGTTCCTATTCATCATCTCAGAGTGCTCTGTGTATATTTCTTGACCAATTTTAAACATTTATGACATTATTCCTTTGCTCAATCATGATGTTCTTTAACAACAAAGTTAATAAATGTAAATATCTCAAAAGCATACTTACCTCAGTTTTCCAATGTAAGAGTTGTTTAACCTTGATATGTTATCTACATTCATAGAGATAATGTACTCTTTGCACATGGTTCTCAGGTTATGCTTTGCAGAAAGAAAAACTTGTCAATTTCTACAAGCAAGGCTTATAGAAAAGACAAACCTATACACATTTATGTGTGATTTTCTTATTTTCAGTGTTCCACTCTCCTCCCTTTAGTTGCTCTACCTAAACCATAAGCCTTCTTCCTTCTTTCTTGACTTAAAACAGTAGTACAAAATAAAAGAGTTGTTAATTTTCAAGCCCCCTTTCTCTCTTTCAAATGACAAAACTCACCCTTAAGACGAAAAGCTTGAGCTACCACCATCAACTTCACCTGAAGAATCAAAGGAAGATTCGATCTTTGATGAAAGAGAGGAGTTGATGGTTTCACCATGTGGAATCATGCATCTAAGAAAATCTTGTTTCTTGAATCCCATCATTTTTCCCTTTGAAGGTCCAACTTTGAAACTTCCGTTGATCCATTCCCATCAGAATCTGATTATCCATTGGATGTCACCTACCACGAATGTAACAAATGGAGGGATCAACCAAAAAATGGAGTATGTGGGTTGAAAGGATGGAATGTGTCCATCACCATGTATGGAAAGTTGCTAGAATTTATAAAATAGTCATGAGTTCAGTTCATAGAGTCCACATATATAAAAATTTGATTTTTAGGTTGGATGAGATTAAGACTTTTGTTTATCCATGGGGTGAAACTGCTATAAATATTGAAGATATAATGCTTTTGGGAGGGTTTTTCTGTTTCGGGTGACCTTTTTTGGTCCCCCCTACAATCCCCTCAGTTGGTAGTAATTCAAGAAAAATCATGAAAACAATTGATTGGAAAGAAGGATAATAATTATACTAGGTGGTTGAATCATTTCATGAATACTGGTAGCGATTATGAACATGAAGCTTGTCTTTCTCTTTGGTTGTAAAAATTTGTGTTTCCAGCAGGCACCTGTTTTTTCTACTGCAGTCAATTTGGCAAAAGGTGTGAGACTAGCACTTGACCCTTCTATTCTTGCTAGCATATATAGGTATTTGGGCTTATTGAAACAAGCGATGATAGTGGCTTCCTCAACTAGGAATAGAGACAGAGTTAATATTCTGAAATTGTGGTCGCCGATGTTGTTTCTTCAGTTTTGTTCTTGGGAGAGGCCAATGTCATTGCAACCACAACTGGCTCAGAATTACAATATTAACCATAAAGAATTACAGTATGAGCTAGTTGTGGCTGCACAGACACCACCCTCTCCCAAGCCCAAACCTAAAGAAAGAACATTGGCAACCACAATTTCAGAATATCAACTCTGTCTCCATTCTTAGTTGATGAAGCCACTATCACCACTTGTTTTAACAAGTCCAAATCCCTATATATGCTAGTAAGGATAAAGGGTCAAGTGCTAGTCGCACATCTCTTGCCAAATTGACTGTAGTAGAGAAAATAGGTTCCTCCACAATACCTGAAAAAACAAATTTTAACAACCAAAGAGAAAGAAAAGCTTCATGTTCATAAGCGCTACCACTGTTCATGAAATGATTCAACGACCTAGTATGATTATTATCCTTCTTTCTAGTCAATTCATTTCGTGATTTTTCCAGATTTTCTTGAATCACCACCAACTTATGGGATTGAAAAAGGGACAAAAAAAGGTCACCCAAAACACAAAACGCTCCCCAAAGCATCATATCATCAAGAGCAACAGTAGTTTCACCCCATGGAAGAACAAAATAGTCTCATAACACAACCTTTATACCAACCAAAAAAAACAAATTATATGTGTGAATTCTATAAACTGAACTCATGACTGCTTCATAAATTCCAGCAGCTTTCCATACATTATGATGGACACACTCCATCCTTTCAACCCATTTCCCCAATTTTTTTAATTGATTCCTCCATCCTTTACATCCATGGAAGATGACATCCAATAGAATATCATATTTAGATAGGAAGGGAATCAATGAAAGCTTCAAAGTTGGACCTTCAAAGGCAGAAATGATGGGATTCAAGAAATGAGCTTTTCTTAGATGAGGGATTACTCCTGATGGTGAAACCGTCAACTCCTCTCTTTCATAAATGATTGAATCTTCCATTGATTCTTTGTAAGGACCCGAATTTTGTATGACCTCAATAGATCTCGAAAATTTAGTTTTGAAAAGTTTGCGACCAAAGTGACACTTTGTGGAAACCTCCATAGGCCATGTGAAGGTATATAGACCATGTAGAGGTGCTTTGAAGTGGCTCTTAGCCATGTGTGTAGAGTGTTGCCATTTATGTGTAGTTTAAGACAAAGGTTCACCTCACATGAACCCTACACGGTCTGTGTGAGGCTTTATAGGCCTTTTGGTAGACCGTGTGGAGCGCTTTGGCCTTGAAAATCCACTATTTGGCCAAGGCACTTAGCACATGGACCTCATACGGACCGTATAGCCTTTCACGGTCCATAAGGCCTTCTATATGGTTTTCGAAGTGAATTTTCTAAATATTCGATCACTGTCTCAGAACATTGTCATCGAACAATGTTCTAAATGGAGATTCACAAGAGGACACATGGTCTGTGTGACCTCTCACAAGTCATGAAGCCCTCCGTATGGGTGCTGGCATACAATTTTCTAAGTGTGGAATTTCATTAGCTAAGCTTTTCTCAAGAACCATTAGAAGGGCCAACTTTAAATAGTCATATCTCTTAAAACAAAAAGAACTGAGTGGCTTATGACCTGCCAAATTTATGTTCTTTAATTAGCTTTCCAATGCATCTGGTTTCATCTGATTTTGAGTTCGGATAAAGAAGTTATGCATGTTGTCTGTGTTGAGTTTCCTATGATTTGGCTAAGTGTGGCTTCATGGGAGGGTTCACGATCCATGTGACCTTGAGTGGACCACGAGATTCTCACAGGACTCCTGGCATCAAATTTTATTCTACTTAATTAATGTTTTTCTTGTAATTATGGCTACTCCTAAGGGGCTTTTGTAACTTCCTATGCTATCCTAACACATTCAAATGACCAAAACTCTATTTCCCGCATTCAAATTTAGTCATACACTTAGAATTATCTCAATTCTCTCTTAAGAACTCCTCTCAAAAACTCTAGTGGAGAATTTTCTTGGAATTCAAGGAAGGACTTCAATCTTTATCAAATTATTCTTACTTCTTGGTGAATTTAGGTATGTGGGATACGTTTTTGGTCCCTTTCAATCAACAACACCCACATTCTTTTACACTTGATTTATGAAATTTAAGCTTACATTAATTTTGGGGTTTTAAAAGTTATGATTTATTAAATTTAATTGAAGTATGGGCTATGCTTATATGTTGATTTTAAATTGATCTAAGCCCAAATATATTGAATTGTATAAATATTAAGAAGATTTGAATATGCATTGTTTATTTAAAGTTTGATTCAAGCATCGGTAATCTAAATTGTGATTTGAATGTTATTTTACCTATGGATTTACATGAATTTCACATTAAATAGCTGATCTAAAATTGAAACTATATTGCCCATTGCTATTCACATATTAATTCATGACATTTTCATACATAAGCATTGGATTTTGTTTAAAATGAATTAATGGCTTAAGCCCACATATGCCTTGAAAATGAATTGGTAGGTTAAGCTCATTCACATAGTTATGACAAGAATGTGATCACATAAATATCTATTATATTGGCTCTTTGAGCATATTGGGTGTTTACACCTCATTGGAACTTGTGAATAGGCTATTCTTATCCATGAAAAGTATGATATGAATTTTGATTTGGCTTCTGAGCCCTAGTATGAATGATTATGAATATGTTTGAACTTTAAGCCCAAGTAAGCACTAAAGGATATGAAATGACTTGTGTCTCTTTCAAAAGCATATATACTTATATATATTCTTGTGGGATGATGAATTAGCACCGATGAGATAGGAGGCATCACGGCTATCCCCAAGGGTCATTTTCCTTTCTCTTAAACTATATGCCAGCTAGGTATATGTATATGGTAACCCTTACCAAAATAAGAGAAATATAAGGTGTGGTTAAAACATTGATATGATAAGATATGAATTGAAAATCCTATTCGAAATGAGAGACTCATAACGAAGGTTACTTCTCCGAAAATGGGAGGCTCGTAAAGAGAAGTATGGTTTACCTTTGGCAAGTATACCACCTCTTTTTCTGTGTGGGGATGATATTGGGATTCCAAGTAATAGCTCGAATTGTCTTATATGTTACTTGAGGTCTCATCCCCTCTTTATACAAGCTTTATGTGTTTCATTCATCATAGATTTCATGGCATATTGTTATGTACCCTTCTCTTGATATATTCTTCTTTATATATTATATGCCCTCGTCATCCAGCATTGAATGCAGGTTTGGTAGTTATATGCATTGCATGTCTGCATACTTAGTACATTCTTATGTACTAATGCCTACTTTTGCCTACATGATCTAACCATGTAGAGACTGGAGATTACCTTCATCCACCATTTGATGGCTAGATAAGATTTGAGAAAGTAAAGTGGTGAGTCTTATCTTCCAAGGATAAGCCACAATCTATCTACCTTATGTTGCTTCCATTTTGCTATTTACTTTGAAAGTGAGCTCGGGACATATCTTGGCCCCCATTCTATTCTATGACTACAGGCATTGTTGGACATCTTGTAGACTCCTGTACGGATGTATGTTATGTGATGATATTTGGGGATTATAGTTATGGCTATCCATTGGATATGGATGATATGATTCGGTTATGATATATTGTGTATATATGTTATGATGTGAAGTGTGGAAGATCCAAACTCTCGTATTGCCCCCATAGAGTGAGTCATGATTACCCACCCCTTAGTCCTTATGTGCTATGTGTTATCTGAATCCATATTAAATCCCTATCTTCATGATATCCCCATAGCGTGAGTCCTACTTTCCCGTCCCTTAGAATTAGGTTTTTACTATTATATATGCACTTTCAACTGATGATATGTGAATGGATGCTATGAGGCTTGTTTGGAAACTCTTGGATTTCCATCCTCCATGTCACTCCTAGAACTTAGGCTCGGGTCGTGACAGAGATAGTATCAGAGTACTAGATTTATAAATGGTCATTGGAGTCCAACATGCTGTGTCAAGTAGAGTCTTATTCATGGGTGTGAAGTGCGTCACATCTATGGGTAGGAGGCTACAAGGTGTTTTAGGAAATGTTTTACTCTTTCATGATTCTTATCGTTCCATGGAATGTGTCTTAAGATTTCCAATCTCTATCCATTCCTACAGAATAGGAAGAGTTTACTTTGGACCCGGAATGCATTCCAGGCAAGGAAGATGTTGTACTTGATCTTATTGATAAATTCAAAAGGGCGTAGGTTAAAGATGTGCATTGTATGACAAGATTGGGGAATTGGGTTGAGCAAATCTAATAATGGTTTCCTTCATGTTCAAAATAGGACTGAATCTTCTGTGGTTATTGATTTCAAGGAAAAGCAAGACTTAGACCCATCATTCCTTGTGTTGAAGAGGTTGGTTACCAAAAAAAGGTAGAGGTTTTCTCCTAAAGGGTAGATGGTGTGCTTCGATATCAGCATCGGTTGTGTATCCCATATATTGATGATCTTAGGAGTGTTATCATAAGTGAAGCCCATAACTCTCATTATTCCATACATCCGGGATCTACCAAAATGTACCAAGACTTGGAGGGAAACTGAAACAACCTCGAAAAGTGCTCGAAAAAGTGTCTCAAAATGCCCAGAATTTTGAATTCCATCTATCTCTAAATCCATTCAATATTTCAAAAATTCGACTTCATATTCGTGTTCAGGGGGTTAAAATTAGGGGTAGAAGGTTCTAACCACAATTCTAGAGAAATAGAATCACAATTTCAAATTTCCAATTTCAATTTCCAGAGACGATCCACGACAGCACCGCGTTAGCGCAGCTGTCACGGTCATGTGTTAATTTGTCCTCCGCGATAGGTACACATCGTGGACCTGTGTATATTGTTGCCAGTGATTTCTATCTCGGTCCAATACTTTTGGGTCTTGGGCCTAAGTTTTCCTAGACGTGTTTTTACCTATATTTGGCCAAATTTCTCCCTCATATAATCCTAAACATTTCCCAATACTCACTCAAACACCTAGTCATATTTTCATTCCACAAACTCAAATCTCAAACCCTCATCCCAAGATAAGGAAATCCTTCAAAGATTCTTCTTCAAGCTTCAAGTCACCATCTCTAATCTTCAACAAGTTCATCTCTAAGCTAAGGTAGGTGGGTTTCTTCCATGGGTTCCTTTCACCCATGATACCCAAGCCTCCTTTTACTCAAATTACATTATTTAAATATGGTTTATTAATGGTTCTTGATTATTATGAAATTCACTACATAATATGTTAAAGCAATGTAAAGTTGTGACGGTTTTGCTACGTTTTGAGCTGTAAATCTTGGATTAATTGTAAGATTTCATGAGGGGTTTTGACATATATTTC
>JAPFFP010035162.1:0-15362 GCA_026153255.1 Solanum medicagineum | reverse complement strand
TGTTACTTTAATATCTTCTTCTCATTTTCTACTTTATTTATTTATTTAATAATTCTAGTTTATCATTTATCATATCTTTTCTTGGAATCCACCAAATATCCTTCAATTTCTTGTAGATTTATCATTCAAATTATGGATGTATGACATTATGTAAAGACGAACAATAATACAATCTATCCAAATATTGTAGTTATTGGAATATACATTACGATACAATACAATACAGTACAACACAATACAATACAATACATTATGAAACAATACATAACAACCATCCAAACAAAGTGTAAGATTTTATTGACTTTGACTCAGAAAGTCTTGAAGTCAATTGACTTTGGTTTATATGGCAAAGCAAGTAATTTGATTTAAAAGACTCATCATCAACTATTTCAATTTATTTGCATGATATTTTTATTTCTTTATTTTTAAAGCAATTTGAGCCATAGATTCCATTTTTGTGTTGATTGTATGATATACATGATTGTTGCTATTGATCTTGCATATCTTTTTGCTGTTGGAAGGGAATTGTCCTTTATTTAGGCTCCGGTGTTAATATGACATATGGTCATTCAAGTATGGATTCTTTTCTTAGAAAGTTATTCAATTTTGATTTTTTATCCAAAAAGCACTCAATTATGAACATTTTTCATAGAAAATCACTTAACTTTGATTTTTAACTTAAAAAGACTCAATCTATTAAATCATTTTTTCAATAGAATTTGCTGACATGGAATTTTTATTTTTAATCAAAATTCTAAGAATTAAATACATATCCATCTAATGACCTCTCTATTAACCCGACCCGCTAAAAATATAATATTGACCCTTTTATTTTAGAAAAAATTACGCGTCTAAGCAGATATATCTAGTTAATTAGCTAATGTAGTTATAGTCTGAACTAATTAGGGCTTGCAACAAACATTTAGCTGTAATTACAGTTTGAGTTTTTTTATAATTCATGTGATCTATACAAACGTTGTGCGGTGAATCAAATTGTATAGCGAAATATACAAACATTGTAAATTGTATAGCAAATTATACAAATATTGTGCAAGAATTGTGTAACAAAATATATAATCACTATATAGAAACTACAATTGTATAGAGAATTATACAAACAGATACAACTATTGCGTGAATTATATAAACATCGCTATAGCTATAGTTATGAAATATAATTATCCAAACTGTAGCTATGGAGCATAACTAAAATATTATTAAATGACTGTATGAAAAATTCCTCTTTATTTTACCTTATTCTCCTAAATTATTTTCTCTTGCTTCTCAATATCTTCCGTCCAATGGTTGGAAAATTTTGAAAAGTATGAAATTTGTGTATCCTTGTACTTGTGTATATATTAGATGTGTTTCAATAAGAACTCTCATCAGGATTGTTTTTACTACTTCCATTTGTTCTATTCTCTTGATACTTCAGTCATTCGTGGATATTTTACTCTAATATATTGGTGTTTTTAAATTTGTTTACAAAAAAAAAAGACTCTTTTTTTTCTTTTTGGAAAAATTTAAAATTTCAATTTACCACATGACATATTTAAGATTAAAATATTAAAATAAATTTAATCACGCCACATAACCATTGAGAAATTTATTTATAGAAATAATGGTCACGGTCTTTGATCTTACAAAAAAATGGCCAACTCACATGTGATTTCTGGACTCACCTCCATGGCCTCTTGAAAATATATATTCTATGTTCTTTCTTCTTCTTCTTTGTCAAACAAATGTTGCTTGTTGTTTAAAAAAATTTAATGTATCGCAAATATAAATCATTTTGGATAAATTATATGTCAAAAGATTTGAAATATTGAGAGAATTTCATATCTAAAACTTAGGACTATTTAGAAGTGATTTTAAGTTGATCGAGGTTTAAAGGTTAGTTTATACTTAATGCATAGTTAAACTATATATAAATTTTGAGTGTATCCTAATATATAGTCAGTGTATAGCTCATGTATAGGTAAGTTACATCTAATAGTTAATGTGTACTTTTTATGACTTTTGGAAAGCTATATAACATTGTTAGTATATATTTTCTATGACTATTGATTATAAATAAAACTATGGCTATAGGAACTAATTATATTATTGTAAATATACATTACATAACTATTTATATAATATTGATACATGACTATACACATTTATACATTACATGATTGTTTGTATATTATATATACATATTTTTACACGATTTAAATTTATACTATATTGATAGATACATATAAATTTTTTCAAAAAGGATATTTTTTTACTTTAAAATATGCAACAATAAAATAATTTTTTTTTTTTTAAAAAAAATCTACTTTGCAAAAGGAAAAAAAAAATGTAGCAAGAAAGGCTCATTGGTCTTGGGCCAATTTTGAGCTTTCTAATGTTGGGCCAATTTGGGTCCATGACCTCCTTTTGACTACTTTTTTGTACAAAGAGTGAAAAACATAATCATACCAGAATATATACAAAATTACATGACCCTATTAACTTTTTATTAATTATACAAATATATCAATGTTAATTAATGCTGATGAACATGTGATTTGATGGGTATTGGAAAGAAAAAAATAGAATTAAAAATATAAAATTATTAAAAAATCGTTCAAACGTGTACATTACTTATGATACTAGAAAATATAGATGCTCTCCATATTAATTTTTTTAGACATTTGAAAAATGCTTTCCTTTTACCAAAAACAATCAAATCAATAAAGTAGAATAAATAAAGAAAAATTGTTAACGAATGCATTAAAACACGTGTAGAAGATTCCTAACATCAAAAATAATACTTTTGCTATCTTGATTATTTGAATACAACTAATTAATTAGTAATGTAATTAATAAATTTATTATAAAAAAATTTTTAATCAGCGTTATTTATGATACATATAATCTAAAATGTAGATCCTTTCAATTTTCTTTTATACATTTAAAAAATACTTTTCTTTTACCAATAGCAATGATTGTCCTTTACGAGTAGAAGATTCCTAACACACACACAAAAAAAACTTTTGCTACCTTAATTATTTGAATACAATTAATTAATTAGTAATGCAATTAACAAATTTATGACAATGCTATTTTTGATTTGTGCAATTATACAAAAAAATTTTTTTAGTCGTTTAAAATTAGACTCTTAATTTTTTTTTTGGTGTATTCGGGACTATAAATTGATGAAAGTATTATAAAAAGGTGATTTAAAATTACAAACAACTTGATAGATTGGTGTCAGTTTTGTTGATAGTTTTATTTTTTATTTATGCAACTATAGAACAGTTAGTTGATTTATTTTACATAGATTGATATATAAAAAGTGGTTGCATAAATGTGTTAAATTATGTCACGCATTGTTGATAAAATATTTGGTAAATTATGTTACGTTGAGTAACAAACTATTTCTACACACACAAAAAAAAATCACCATACTAAAAAACATTACGCCTTTCAACAACCAATCAGAATACCAATAAAGGGGCACAACATTCACCATGCTGAATAGCATCCAAAAGACCATCAAGTCATATAACTAACAACCACAGGGAAAAAATTTTTAACCAACACACCATTAATTATACCAAAATGTTAAACTTCAGTACCAAAATAATTGTGCACCAATAAGAAAATTAACCAACACATCAACATTTTAACCAAAAATCTAACCACGAATAACAAACTATATTGACACCATTAAAATGCATACTGTTCACCACCTTGAGTACCATTATGCATTTCAAAGCTAACCCACATACCAATAAAAGAACAAAACATGCATCATCCTAAAAATACTATCCATAATACTATTATGTAGTGTAATTAACATCCATAAAAAAAATTAACAAAGACATCAACAGTAAAAGAATGTATGATACTAATTGTAATACATTCCACATAATTCACATTAAACTTGCTCTTGCTAGAACTAATATTGATGCATTGATCCTTCCCTTGGTAAACACGATTCGTATCATCTTTTTTTAGTGGTGGTAGTGTGTAAGCATTCAACTCAAAATTAGGCCTAGACCAAAAACGAGGGGTGTTCTCAACGAAAATAACATTGCTTTGGACCCTTGGGCTTTTTTAGTAGGTTTGCCCCCAATAGCTATTCTTCCTTAGATCTTGTGAAAGAACACTACACCCACATAGAAACGAAAAAAAAACTTATAACGCATATACAATCATTCAAACAAAGAAATCTTTTGTTTCAATACAAAAAAAGGGTCTCGTGAAAGTTACCTGGAATACAGACGAATTCAAAGAAAATATTACGAAAAAACTTTATTTTTTGCTACATTGAAGAGTTTTTAGTTCAAAAAATGTAAAAAGTGAAAGGTTTACCTGGAGTGTAAGCAAGAACTTGGAGCAAATGATGGGTTTTGGTTCATTGAAAGTTTTTTTTTTCAAAAAATGAAAAGGTGACTGAGTGAGAACGTAAGCACGTCAGATGAGGTACATATCAAATCAAATAAATATTTGGTAAAGAAAAGGTCCAATTAAAATTACCATTATTAAAAACTAAAACGAAAGTACAATATTTTCATGTTTCTTTATGGTAAAAGTATCATCTAGGTCAAAATATAGATATGGTTAGTTTGGTAATTAATGTGGTAGTTTTGTAATTTAAAAATTTCTGGTAATTTCTACACATAAATTGGTTACTCTTGTAATTTTTCCTATAGAAACGTGAATATATTTTATCATATATATTTAAAAGAAAAAATTGTAATAATATACAATTTGATACACAATATTGCAGTCCATGTCAACATGATAAAATATTTACATAATAGGTATTATATTTATATTTTTGTCATATTTTTATCTTTAATATTTTTTAATTTTTGATATTGAGATTTATGCTTTTGTATTTTGACATGGACCATTTGATATGTACAAAAGTATACTTTTTGAGTTTTCAAAGAAAAGTAATTATGATATCTGACATGGATATGACCATACACAATTTCTCTTCCTTAAGTCGACTACAGTGTAACTTTTGCTCAAAAAATTGGTTTTAACTTTTTTGGGAATCCCAATGCAAGAAGAAATCATTCATATCCTTTCACAATTACTCCTCTTTCTTCTTTGTCTATTTCGCCTATTTTTTTTTTGTGGTGTTTCTCGTTTCTGCTAGTTTTTCTCTTATTCTTTTTCTGTTAAGTCCAAGGTACATTTTTTTTTGATAGAATTGTTGTTTTTTACGTATAACTATTGAGTTTTACC
This sequence comes from Solanum medicagineum, assembly GCA_026153255.1. Classification (NCBI taxonomy): domain Eukaryota; kingdom Viridiplantae; phylum Streptophyta; class Magnoliopsida; order Solanales; family Solanaceae; genus Solanum; species Solanum medicagineum. Next base: position 10,130 of record JAPFFP010035162.1, on the reverse strand, counting down.
TCTTAGAAAATTTTGTATAAATTTCTAAATTTTATTTAGCCTTGGATTGTTACTTTTTCTAAACCCGAGAATCACCAACGTGTGAAACCTTAGAAGAGAAGAGGGAAAAATGTGAAGATAAGCTCAAAAGTATGTAATATAACCTTTTTCTTTTATTTTTTTTTACATTTTACCAAAACTGTATTAATATTTTGCATGTTGGTTTACTGTTTTAAAAAAATATGGGTTATTTTATGATACTAAGTTGTTCTTCATTTATGTATTTGTTTTTTGTTTCAGAATTATTTGTTTTTATTTGTTGTTTTAACGACATATTACGATTTTTCTTATGAAATTTGTAAATCTTTTGGCTGAAGGTTCAAAATATAAAGAACAATGTAAATAGATTAGCTGTTCAATCATTTCTCCTGCATTTTCAATACCATTTTTTCATATAAAAAATAATATTTACCTGGTGTTAAAGGGTAGTTATATTTTTTGAGTTTTTCTTGTTGATCTTGCTATGTATTTTAATCTTATGCTAGTAATTTGTTGTACATTCAACTCTTGTTATTTGTTTCGAGAACTACTTGTTTCAATTTTGTTGTCTATAATTTATGTTAATAACTTTATAATGGTGTTGGATAACTTTTTGTTTTAATGTTAACAAAATAGACAACAATGTAGCTTTCAGACTTCTGTACTGTTAAACTTGTCGGTAAACTCCTTGACATTTTATTTCTGACCTTTGTGTGGTTATATTTTTTTTATTTTTTGATTTAGTTCATTCTACTAACTTGTTCTACATTTAACTATTTTGGTATTTGTTTATGTCAATTATTTGTTTCTCTTATTTGGAATAACCCATGTATTCTTGTTGGTTAAATGTGAGAAAAACACCCAACAATGTAATTATGTTGGTAGATGTTGAAGCTTTGTCCTTTTAATGATTATGTATTTGTTTGATATCTTTTTGTTCCTGTATTTTGGGTATAACATATGTCACTACTTTTGCCATGTTATTCGTAAATTCTTTGGTATTTGTTTCACACATATGCCTGAAAAAATGTTCTCTTGTTGTGTAATTTTTTTCGGGAATGTTGCTGGTCTTTTTATTTCTTCTATGTAAGATGGAATGGGTGACAGAATGTTGATGTATTTTGTTGGCAGATTCTTGGTCTATTGTTAGTAATTTATGTCATCCTTTTGGTTAATGAGTTTTGTTTAAAGTTTTGAAAAATAAACAATAACAATGTTACTACTTTATGTCATGGGATTCGTTAACTCGTTGGTATTAGTTTGAGATATTTATGTTCCTGTTTTTTGGATAATACACATGCTACCAAAGTTGTCATGTTATTGGTAAATTCTTTGATATTTCTTACAAACATATGCCTGAAAAAATGTTCTCTGGTTGTATAATGTTTTTCCATGAATGTTGCAGGTTTTTTTATTTCTTTTGCATAGATGGAATGGGTGACAGAATGTTGGTGCATTTTGTTGGCAGATTCTAAGTCTATTGTTACTAATTTATGTCATCGTATTGGTTAATGAGTTTGTTTAAATTTTATAAAAATAAGAACAATGTTTCTAGTTTACATCATAGGATTGGTTAACTTATTGGTATTTGTTTGAGATATTTATGTCCCTGTTTTGAGTAATACACATGTTACCAAATTTGTCATGTTATTGGTAAATTCTTTGGTATTTTGTCTGTTATGTTACCAAGTCTGAAGATTGGTGTTGTGATTTCATGTTTCTTTTTTTTTCGTAATTGTACAAAGCTAGTTGAACTTGTTCATTATTGTTTCCTTTTACAGTGATTATGGTATGTACACATGTGCTTTCGCTGAATATTACTCCCAAGGCCAATTGGATATCCCCTCTTGTTTCATGGACTCGCATCTCTTCCGATTGAGGTATGACGTTTTGTTGTGGCAGTATGGTACTCGAAAGATGGAGGAAGGAGCCACCAGTGAAAGTGAAGTCACTGCCAAGGTTGTCGGTCAACTCGCGACTCCTACAGAGGCAAAGGAATACATCCCAGTTAGCGACCATGTGGGTTTGTCAAAGTTGGTACCTAGACGGAAGATTTAAACACTTTTTTATGTCTTATTTTGACAGTTTAGACATCATATGTATGTCTAAAACAATTTATATCTTTTGCCTAAGAATTTTGGTGGAATTTTTTCGTAGCTTAATGGATATCTCCTTCTTCTTTTTTAAGATTCAAATGGATATCATTTTTTAAGTTTAAATGTTCAATATTCATATGACATTTTAATGGTTTTTATGGTCAGTATTTGACCTAATTAAATTGTACTTTTCCTGGCAGTTTAACTTTCCATTTAAATTGGGTTTGTTGAAATTTTTCAAATTTTATTTTTTATTTGTGATTTTTTTCTCATACTACTAATTTTAATATGGTAAGAAAATGTTTCTTGCACGTTTTATTTTATCGCAAACTAATACCAAAAATTGAAATGTCTAATTTACTTTACATATTATTGAAACAATTTCCATTATTTGTGGTACAAATTTCATTGTTATTTTAATTAAAATTGTTCAATTTTTAGTTAACAGATTGGTATAATAGGACATCCTCTACTTGGGGTACTCAAACACTTTCTAATGACGAAATTTCAGCCAAAACAAATCTGAAATAAAAGTCTACCTAATGGTTGTGCATTTATAATTCTGATGCCAAGCGTGAGTTGATAATTTATCCTTACAAGTAAACTCATCCTTACAAGTAAACCCATCTACAGGCCTTTGGTTATTTCTTTGTTAAAATCTTGGTATAATAATTGGTTATAATAGCAACAACCTTGGTTTATTATGAATGACATTCATATCTTTTATTCAAGACAACTTCTTAACAATGTTTCAACCAAAATCAAACCAAATAAAAGTACGCACAATATTTGTGGATATTAAAACTTTTCTACCACAATTAAATTTAATTTCAAATGCACAAACAAAGCATATTTAATAATACTATTCTTTTTACAAAAGTTGCAAAAATATACATCAATATGAAACCACTGCACCTAAATATACAAACTGACTATCACATATTTACTTAGATCAGTGCAACTAAATATACAATCTGACTACCATATTTTACACCAACATAAAAACATCTATCTGAAGCTTCATAACACATCAACCAACTAAATCATAATCATTACATCAGACACACGTGGTAAAACCATCAGTTTTTTTTTCTGAACATAGGTGCAACTCTTTCTATTATGACCTGTTTTTCCACATTTACTGCATGTTATCTTGCTTCTTTTGAATTTAACCTCTGTAAAACCCTTCAAACATTCAAATCCACTTGCTTTATCAAATATAATTTCTTTAATTTCTTAATCGACATAACGACCTGTGTATTTACGTAGATACATATAAAAACCAAAAATTAAACAAACATTTGTACCAACTAATTCACAAAAGGGAAAGAACATAATGAAAAAATTCTCTGTAGAAACCCTACCCGCCAATCACACCGTCGATTGATACAAAGCTTTTCCAGTGGCCATGGCCACTAACTCACTAGGACTGGAGGGTGAGGCTTCGCGAGCCCAAGAGGGCAGGAGGTATGCAGACGTACTTTGTCCACCTACAGCGCTAACAAAGTTGATTCCGTTGAAACATATTACTTTCTACATGGAGAACCAAAATTGTTTGGGAGGAGGATGAGGTGGAGCAGATGATTATCAAGGAGAATATGACATTCTCTATAATAAGGAAGTTTTTGTATGGCTAACCGACGATACAAGACATAAGGAAGGTGATTCCCAAACAGTGTGAACTCAAGGGAGAATGCAACGTTGGACTACTTAGCAATAGACATGTTTTAATTCGAGCATCATGCTTGGAAGATTATGTCCACCAGCTATCCAAACCTGCTTTTTATATTTTGATTGGTGGGTAGTCTTATGCTATGCATACTTCGAAATAGGACCCAATGTTCAACACGGAAGAGGAGACATCAATCGAAATTGCATGGATCTCCTTTCTAGCATTACCCTCGAATTTCTTTGTGAAGGAGGATGTGTTTTCATTGGCTGCAGCAGTTGGAAAGCCTTTACAGGTAGATTTGGCAACTAAGAATCAAACACGGCCTAATTGTGTAAGAGTGAAGGTAGAGGTAGATTTACTTCATGATTTTCCTCAAGTAATCACAGTTGGGGTATAAAATGAACAGGCAAAGTCATAGAGAAAAATATTCAGGTCAAATATAACTATCTTTCGAAGTACTGCAAGAGCTGTAAAATTCAGGGTCATGATGAGGAACAATGTTATGTTTTGCATCTTGAATTGTACCCGAAGAAGGAGAAGGAAAAAGTTAAACTAAGTGATGAAAAGGTTCTGGAAAAGGATGACAACCAGTTGCCTCAGCAAAAGATTCAAGACAAAGGGAAAAAGAAGAGTATTAACAATGAGGGGGATAATGGAAAAAAGGGGACCAGAGTCAAGCTAAGGGGAACAATGGAAAAAGGGGGAACCAGAATCAAAGTAAGGGGGACAATGGGTCAAGAGGGGAACAGAATCAGGCCAAACAAATTTGGATAACTACGGGGAATCGATTTGATGCTTCAGACAAAGGTGAGAAAGGAGAACATACAACAAGTAAGGGAGAAGGGTAAGATATCTACGAAGAAATGGGTAGAGAATACTTTTCAACAAAGTCAAGAGGAGCGAATAGCAGGGGCTACAAATGGAGGGAATCAGGTGGAGCCTATAGGGGAAGGGAACAACATGCAAAATGTGCAAGAAGGACAAGAGGAGCCTGGGGAAAAGTCTTAACAGTTAAATAAGGGGATATAGGAGAAAAAGAAGGGTGAAGTGGAGGAAGATAGGAATAGTAAGATAGGAAACTTTTGTAAAAATGATTTGGAGGAGAAGGAATTTTCAAACAGTGGGGTGGACCTCGAATGAGGTTTCTAAGCTCACAGAGGAGGAGAAACAGTCAAGACGGGACAAAGATGAAGATGAAGTAATTGACCAGAATATTGAAAAAGTGACAGCAGAAGGGGATTTATCTCGAAGGCAAGTATCAAGTTTGAAGAGTGGAGCCAAAAAGAATCTCCCAGCATTACCTCTTCAAGTTAGAACAAGGAGCAATAAAGATTCATCTAAAGGTGTTTCTCAATGATTGGAAAAGCTATATTCTGGAATATAAGATCAGTCAAGTCACAAAAAGCCTTTGATAGATTGATTGACCTAAATAAAAGGCATCATTATCAATACATTGCTTTAATGGAGCCTTTTCAGGATCCACAGGAGATACATCAATATAAGGCTCGATTAGGGCTATAGAATGTGTTTATGAATTGTTCGTCAAAGATATGAATTTTTTAGGATGATAATTGGAGTGGGGAAGTAATTAATGATGATATGTAGCAGGCTTCTATTAAATTTGTAAAAGGGTAGCATTGAAATCTTAATTACGACTATTTATACGCGGTTTGATAGGATGGAAAGGTTGGAACTATGTGATTCTCTGGAATTGTTTCTAACACTACATGTCCGTGGTTGGTTGGAGGGGATTTCAATGTTATTTGTAACAATGAAGAGAAATTGGAGGGGGGGCTGGAATTTGATCCAGTGGAGGTAGTAGAATTTATCAATGTATAAGCACTTGTGCCTTGATGGAGGTACGGTGTACGAGTAATCAGTTTACTTGGTGGAATGGGCGTATCGAGAAGCAGTGTAATTTAAAAGATTGAATATAGTTCTGTATAATCAGAAGTTTGGGGACTTATTTCCAAATTTTTTGGTGACGCATTTAATGAGACAAGGCTCTGATCATGCGCCATTATACTTGTTGTGTAATTCGAAATTGGAGGCAGTAGTAAAGCCTTTTAAATTTCTTAATTTCTGGACTAAACATCCAGAATTTAAGAAAATTATAAATGATAACTGGACGGTGGATTTTAAGGGATGTCCGCTTACAAAAGTGCCAGCAAAGATGAAAAGGGTCAAGTAAACAATGAGACAGTGGAGTAAGGAAGCTTTCGGGGATACTTTTGACCAAATTAAAAGGCTGAAAGATAAGGTCAAACTCATGGAGACTGAGTTTTAGATTAATCCTACAGAAAATAACAGGGAGGAGTTAAGCCATGCAAAAGCAGAAATGAAGAAATACAGAGGTTGGAAGAAAGATTTTTGGAAACAGAAAGCAGGGTTGAAGTGGTTTAATGATGGGGATAGAAACACTCGTTTCTTTCATAATTATGTTAAAGGAGACGCAAAAGACTAGCAATTCATGAAACCTATACAGCTCAAGGGGATGTCATAGATAAAACAGTGAATATTGAGGCTGAGGCAGTTTGTTTTTTTGAAAAATAGTTTATGGAAGTAGGATAGATTGAAGAGGAAGACATGATAGAGGTAATTCCGAAACTGATCACAGCAGGACAAAATCAAGAAATGGGGAGGATGCCAACATTGGAATAAGTGATAATAGTAGTTTTCGAGTTAAGTGGTGAGAGCTCGAGTGGCCTGGATAGGTTTACGGGGTTATTTTTTCAATCTTATTAGGATATAGTAGGAGAGGATATTTAGAATATGACCAAAGCTTTCTTTTGTGGGAGGGAATTGCTGAGATACATCATACATACAAATGTGGTGTTGCTGCCAAAGAAGGAAAAGGTTAAAGACTTTTCTGACCTAAGGCCCATTAGTTTGAGCAATTTCACTAATAATATATTGTCTAGATTATTACATACAAGAATTGCAGGGGTGCTGCCAGACATTATTTCTGTCAATCAGTCAAGTTTTATAAAGGTCCGGAGCATCACAAAAATTTTTTTGTTGGCGCAGGAAATCATAAGGGATATGAATAGGAGGAATAAATATCATAATATTGTGGTTAAGTTAGACATGGCTAAGGCATATGATAGGGTCTCATGGATATTGCTCATTAAAGCATTGAGGAAGTTTGGATTTTCAGAGCTACTACTTGATCTAATTTGGGGATTTATCTCAAACAATTGGTACACTATTCTTGTGAATGGACAACCGTTTGAATTTCTTAAATCCTCTAGAGGAGTGAAGCAAAGAGATCCTCTATCACCTTTAAACATTATTTATCATTGCAGCAGAGATATTATCTAGGGGGTTAAATTAGTTACATGAAGATGATATATTCAGATGTTTTTGACTGCCCAAATGGAGCTCCAAGATTAATCACCTTGCCTATGTAAATTTTTTTTGTTCAGGGGAAATAGGCTCAGTTATTAAAACGATGACTATATTGCGGAATTATGAGAAGCGCTCAGGACAAATGATTAATCTAAGCAAAAGTTTTTTCTTTCTTCATGATAACACACCTTTGATAGTGCTATAAGATTAAGAAGGATTACGGAAATAAAACAAGGATCTTTCCCTTCATATTTGGGATGTCCTGTATTTTATAGAAGAATGAGAACCTGTTATTTTCATGAATTGGTGAAGAAGATTCAGAACAGATTTTTTGCATGGTAGAACAAGTGGCTATCGTTTGGAGGTAAATACATATTGATATAGAATGTACTGCAATCCATACATGTATACTTGCTTTCAGCAATGAATCCTCCTGAGAAGGTAATAGAGCGAATACATTAAGTATTTGCATGATTTTTCTAGGAAAGAGCGGGTGGTGAGAAAGGAAAGCATTGGGTAGCTTGGGAGGATATGTGTTACCCTCAAGTAGAGGGGGAGGACTGGGTTATATTTCATTGTTTGATGTTTCTAGAGCATCATATGCTAAGCTACCGTGGAGGTTCAGGACATATACAATAACGTGGAGCAATTACATGTGGACAAGATAATGTAAAAAGCTTGACCCTGTAATTGCAGAGTTTAAGGGTGCTTCCCATATGGGGAAAAAATGTAGCAGTGAGGGAAGATGTATATTTGAACATGTGGTGGCAATTAAAACAAGAAAAAATGAATTTTTGGTTTGACAATTGGACCAAACAAGGGGTGCTATATTTTCTAGAAGAAAATAATGTTCAGGAAGAGGATATAGAGGTCAGGCAGTGTATAAGGAATAGAGAATGGGAGCTACCTCAATTGAAATCCATTATTCATGAGAATATAGTGGAGAACATCAAGGAAGAGATTAAACTAAACATAATGGAAGGATTTGTGGATAAGCCTATGTGGATGGAGACTGATAGAGGGGAGTTCACTGTAAAGTCAATATTTCAATTAATAAGGAGGAAAAAAGGGATGCAAGAGTGGAGAAAGTTGATATGGGTAAGCGAGGTATCGTTCAAAATCAACTTTCTAATCTGGAGATGCTTAAAGGGCAGAATAGCAATGGATGATAATCTTAAGAGGTTTAAAATGCAAATAGCCTCGAGATGCCATTGTTGTGAGAAATATGAGAAGGAGATAATGTAACATCTTTTTCTAACAACCCCGATAGCTAAAATGCTATGAGGGCAGTTTGTTACTTGTACAGGCATCCAGGCTAAGATAGACTTGAAACAAATGATCTGGAGCTATTGGGAAGCAGATGCGCCATTAAAATTAAAGTACATCCCATCAACTGTCCCAGCGGTGATGATGTGGGAACTATGGAAATGAAGAAATGCGTGAAGACATTTGCATGGAGCTACTACATAGGATAGCCAAGAGAAAATACCCATGGACTGATGTGCCTAAGGAGTGGAGTGTTCTAGTACAAGTACTTGGATAATAAGGCCTAAATTACATTATTTGCTAGTGAAATGGGAAAAGCTAACACATAGGAAAATAAAATGCAACATTGATGGGGTGAGCAGAGGGAACCCAGGGGATAGTGCCTATAATTTCTGCTAGGGCTGGGCGTTCGGTCAATTCGGTTCGATTTACAAAATTTAGTTCAGTTTTTCAGTTTTCGATTTAGTGAAAATGTCAATCCAAACCAAACTAAATTAAATTCGATTTAGTTCGATGTTTACAATTTTGGTTCGGTTTATTTCGATTTGATTTTCGATTTGTGAGATTAATTGAACAAATTCATTTTTAATAGACTAATAAGATAAATAATTAGTTGCTATTCGACACTCTTGTCAAGAACAAAAGAAGCCAACAAATAATATATATTGGAGAATAGAATTTGGTTGTGGAAGAGTATTGATAATCCTGCTGCTCTTCATATTAACTATTAATAAGCAGAGAAGGTAATTCCTAATGCTGTGATAAAGGTAATTTCATGGATAGTAAGAGTTGTGTGTCAAGTTTTCAGCAATGTAGCCGGAGGTGTTGGATATATTATCCATACATGAGTAACTATTAAGTGCACTAGATGAATTTAATTCATATAGTTCATATGGACCAAAAAAAGAAAAAATCAAAGAACAAACAGTAATATCCAACAAACTGTACTCTACACACTTTCTACAGATTATAAGACGAAGAGGCTTATCGTTACCTTAGTTAAATTAGGATGGTCAAGCTTATGCCACAATGAAACTTCTTGAGCCACTAGGTATTGAAGATTGAAGAAGAAGAAGAAGATTAGAGTGCTAGGTATTGAAGAAGGAGAAGAAAATGACAAATAATTTGCTATAGTCAATCAATCGAAAACAATTTGCTGTAGTCAATCAATTGGTGACATTAAAGAGGAAAAGTTGTTAATCAATTGCATTGTGTCGGACCCGCAATCAAAGGCAATTAGCGTGGAAGTAATAATTAAATATCAAAATTGTGAAATATAAATATATAATACATACAGTAATGCTAAATTTCGATTTTTTTGGTTTAACCGAAATTAATACTTTAAAATCGAAAACCAAATCAAATTTTTAAATTTTTAAAATTTCACATCGAAACGGACCAAATAAATCAAAAAATCGAAATTGAATTTTAAAAAAATTTGGTTCGGTTGGTTTTTTCGGTTTCAACCAAATTATGCCCGGCCCTAGACTTTCTGCCTAAGGATGAAAGAGGAATATTGATACATGCACAGGCGGAATCAATGGACATCACAACCAACATGCAAGCAGAAACCAGGGCAATAAAAGAAGCAGTCACATATTGTAATGCATACAAAACAAGAGAAGTCATCATAGAAACAGATTTCCTAGTAGCTATGAGGATGATCGAAACAAAATGGAAATACGATGGCATTTTCAGGAGGAAATACATTACATTCAACATATAATGCA
>JAPFFP010035132.1:0-15363 GCA_026153255.1 Solanum medicagineum | reverse complement strand
GCATACACTACACTTACACCCTGAAAAAGAACAAATATAAAAACAAAACATAAAATATAGGAAATAAGAATTAACACTCAAATCACTATGAATTAACTAAGCCTAGCCATAGTTCCTCGCAACGGCGCCAAAATATTAATGTTGACCATGTTACACCTCCTTTTTAGAGGATAAAATGATTGCAATCAAGAAATAGAACCTAAAAAAGGTTAGAGTCAAACCCACATTGAATACGTAGATTTAAGAGAATGCACTGAGTGCAATATGAGAAGTTAACGAACTTACTTCCTTAAAAGGCGAGTTTTGCTATAATCAAGGAAAATTAAAACTAAACTAACACAAACAAGAAAGAAATCAATATGGAGATAAACTAGGGTTTTTCTGTTCCCTATGGTTCCCTAACTCAGTATCACCAGATAACCTAATTGCTTTCTAGTGTGTAGCATGCAGGATGGTAAGTTAAGTTCACGAAGCCCTTTGGTCAATGGTGAGAAGAGAATTTTACTATGTGACTTAGCCTATCTCCATAGTATGCATTACTAACCCTTACGTATTAGTCTCAGTACAACCTCCCCTTGGTCTAGTTTTGTTGATTACACAAGAACACATCAATCGAATCTTGTTAATCAATCTCTTTTCCTATTCATTACTACCTTGTGGGAATCATTAGAAAACATGTAAAACAAACAGAGTTAATTAATATATGCATGCGCACTTTCCAAGAATTATCAATTATCCAATTTTACTTTGTTAGTTCTTCATGGTTCCCACAACCCTAGTTGCAGATTTGGCCACTCATGCTATGTGTAGATGCAAGAATTATAGATTGAGAAAATATAATTGAACAGTTACACAATAGAATTAATAACAAGCAAATCCTACTTCAATAAGAATCACAAGCTTAAAGATTAAATTCAAATACAAGTGTTCTCAAATACTCTCCAACATAATCTCACAATTTTCTCTATCTAATTACTGAGTTCTCTGAGTACTAGACAAAAACTTATGAAAAATAACCTAAAAACCTATTTATAATAAGTAAAAGACATGTCCTAACTGAAATAGGATAATAAGTAAAATACATGTCCTAACTGAAATAGGATAACTAGTCGGCACGCCATAGGCAAGGGATTTATGGGTCGTATTGAATTCCACGTTCATAATCGGAGTCGCATTCAAAGTTGTTGGAAATGTGGACTTCAAATCTACAGTACCCCTCTATGACTTGTAAATTGGTTTACGACCCGTAAAGGGGGTTTTGTCTGATGGATCTTCAGAAAGTCCCAAATCTCTGATCCTTAGGGCATGAATCATAGTCTACGACTCATAACTCATTCCACGACCCATTTGCATATTCGTAGGACCAACTTCAGAAAATCATCCCCTCATTAGAATTGTTCACGCAACCACCCTAGACTGTAGAATGATCTACGACCTGTAAAAGGTCTCATATAGCAACAAAACCCAGCAACTTCTACACTTCTTCCCAAAAATCAAGGCCAACCTATAATCCTGCAAATATAACACAAAAGCACATAAAACCAACTAGCATTACATTGAGAACACACAAAATTCAAAGTTTTAAGGATCAAAAGTGTTGTATTTTGGCAGCACATCACCGGGTATCCATAGAAATTCCTGGCTATGGCTAGTGTCACGAACCGAACCTAGGGCCGACGAGTGTGTCACGACCCAAGCCTAGGGCCTAGACATGACACGGTGAATGGGAACCCGAATAGACCCCAAATAAGCCAGTCAGTATATCAATCACACATCCTTTGTCGCAGAAGCAAAGTAAACAGAAACGAGAGATATAACAAAAGGGGAAGCCGTACTAAGGGAAGTCTTTGATAATTATAAAAGATATAATAATCAAGCTCATAGTATAAGGACATCATAATATCTAACAACAACTCTAACTTGGAATAGAGCAGGGGCCAAGACACTTTCCGGGTCACCCTCATGATAAAAAGTGTTCAACATAATGAAGCCTCAAAATTAGCAAGAGTAATAAAGGTAGTGTCCTCGGACTTGAGGACTTACCAATGCTTATCTCCGAAATACCGAACTAGCCACGTGGAAGATGATCAAAAGAAGCTCCGGTCTCTACATAGTAATATCATGTACGCATAGAGTATGCGTCAGTATGTTTGAATATACCATGTTTATAAGATGCAATGTAACATAGTCGAAAGCCAATATGTTCAAAATGCATAATCATATGCCATGGATATGTATAATCTCAACATGGTATACATGATCAATGCTTGTAATAAAACATTCTTGTAAAATATTTAACTTGCATAGTACAACATAATACATGTGTGGGAAAAGACTTTAACCGACATAAACGAAGCGAGCTACTTCTTGGAACCCAAGGCATGTCACCCCCTGGTAAGGTTATCGAGGCATGTCACCCTCTCGACAAGGTGATCGAGGCATGTCACCCCCTCAATAAGGTGGGGTCTACTTGCTATGGTAGCCATGCAATGAATAATTCGAGGCATGTAACCCCCTCGTCAAGGTGAACGGGGCATGTCACCCCCTCGTCAAAGTAATTAAGGTATGTCACCCAATCGACAAGGTGTGGTATAACTAGATGTATCCACTAGAAAGCCATAAGAGAGATCATGAATAATCCTATGGTGTCACATAGTTTAGAGATTGACTTTATATAAGGAACTCTTGAGTCGAGTCCCTTTCTTAAGCCTCAATCGGTGCTAAGTCAAATCCCACATAATATTTGAAATAGTCATACTTTAATCATAACATGAATAACTTGTAAGAGACATGATGAAATACTTGAGTGGCTCATAAACATGCTTGACCTCTAATAGTGAGTCTAACTTGAACATGAGAGTAGATAATAATCAAACAGGATCCCTTGCTTTAACATGAATGGCTCACAAAAGGTGAATATCTTGAAATTGGGATCAACTTGATACTTGCAACATCATAGATACTTTTCGTCAATTCAATACATACTTGCAAGCCCTTAATCATCATGAAGTCACTTGACTTATAAATCATGTAATAGATCATAAATAACTTGAGAATTTAATGTACTGTCCAAATACAAGACATTTGATGCCTAAAACAAGGGATTTTGTGAGTTCTTAATACGCCTTTTTATAGTGTTTATGTGTTTTTGTGTTGTTCTTGCAAAAAAGTCTGGTTGGCATGATTTCGAAGAAAAGTTATAGATTTTGCTAAAGCATAGGCCATATAAGCACACCTATGAGTCGTAGCCCAAGATACTAGTCATGAGGTGTGTCATAGCAAGAATCCTAGACAAAAAATTCAGAAATCTGCTAACTAAAGGTCACCCCTACGATGCCATCCTACGAGTGTAAGTCTCACCACGACACGTATAGGTGGACTTGTAGCAGTAATCAGAGAGCCAAAATGTTGCACCAAAAACTGAAGACCAAGACTATGATAGGAACATAGGAGTCGTAGCTCAAGCAACGACTCATACCTATGGGTCGTACCGGTTTAGAACAAGATGCCAAGAACCTAATACGCGACCTCGACTACGACTCGTAAGTCATCCTACAAGTCATACTACGAGACATATCTGTTGCCAATTGTCTTTTCTATGTAAATTCGATGGTTATTTTTGGATACTATATATAGCTTAAGTTAGGGTTTTAGAAAAGAGTTCGACCAGGAGACATTTTACAATCATCTTTTGTAACTTTTTTAGGTTTTTAGATTAGTTTATTGTTCTCTCTTGGAAACCCATTTTTAGGGATTGAAAATCTTGCCTTGTACTCATTGTTGATCAATCAAGCTTTTGTGTTTCTAACTTGTGGTGGCTACACTCTTCATTGTTGTTGATAAAACTCTCATTTATGTCTTGTATATGCATTTTTGCTTGTTTTACCTTAGCCATGAGTAGCTAAGAATCCATAACTTGGGGTTGTGTGAACCATAAGTAGTTAACTCGAGATAACCTACATTTATTGCATTTTTATGATTAGGGTTTTGCATGTGTTATCTATATCCCTTAATTATGATTGTTGTTTGGTGGTGGCCAACACCAAACCCTTCCCACTATCACGATCCAGACAAAGTTAGTGACGAATAGAAAAAGGGGAAGTAGATAACAGGAGTCAATCGATGTCTTCTCATATAATCAACCAAAACTTACCAAGAGGAGGTTGATTGGGACAATTGGTAATGGTTAGTTGGCACACCATGGTTGCCGACCAAGCGCCATAGCGAAATTCAACCTTCACCTTCACAAGAGGGCTAGAAGAACCTAATTTACCATCCTTCATGCTAATATTCAATTATGGTTATGTTACCTAGGGTAGTCGAGTCAATGAACCATGAGGAGCACAATTCCAAAGTTGTCCCTAAAATTGAGTGTTTTCCCGCGTAGTAGTATAGTCGTAATTGTACTTTTATTTTTGAATCACCAAACCCCCTCCCATTTAGAGATTTTAGTTGTTATACTTGAAACGATTAATAGTGAAGTCTTGTAGTCAAGCCCCGTACTCCCTGTGGGTTCTACCCTAACCTTTGGTTAGGTTAATTGCTGATAGCGATCGCTTTCTTATTGGAGCGTGAACATCAAAATGTCAAAAAATTATGGCGCCGTTGCTGGGGAATACGACTAGGTTTTGATTTTATTTCACTATTAGTTTGTTCTAGTATTAATTTCTAGAGTCTCATGTATTTTTACTTTTTTTCTTGTTTAGGTTGTTTGATTTTACTTGCAGGGTGTACTAGGATTGTATGCCCAACACAAGGAGCCAAGGTAATCCCTTAGATCCACTCAATTTAGAGATCCACTGACTACCAGGAAGAATGTCTCAAGTGAATGAGGATATCGAGGTGAGAGATATGAATACGAATGAGGATATGGGAAGAGAGGAGAATCCACAACAGAGGGGGTAACAGGCCATAACTCAGGGACTTTAATGAAAATGGTTATAGATGGAATCAACATTGATTGAACCCTATGGCTATGGACGTGTCTGGTGCTATAGTACTTCCTCTTTTACCGGAAGATACTAAGTTCAAGGTATCGCGTGGATTGCTCGAAATGCTCTAAAATCGCAGACTATTACCAGGGCTACCTTCGGAGGATCCCCACCCATCATCTTCAAAATGTGGTTTTTGTTTGCAAAAATGTAATGGGGACACAAAAGCATTCTCTTGATGATGTTGGTTTAAGAGTTTTTCCACTGTCAGTGATTGGCAATGCAGTTGTATGGTTGTCCGAGCTTCCTCCGAGTACTATCGCAAGTTGGGCTGATCTTTAGAGAGTATTCCTTGAAAGATATTTTCCAATATCTAAAAAGTTGAAGCTCAAGGACCAACTAAACAACTTTGAGTAATTGTCCGGTGATTATATTAGCACAACATGGGAGAGGTTTACTAAATTCTTTAGGATAGTCCCTGATCACATGATTGTTGATGATGCCTTGGTTGAAATTTTCTATCGGGCGTTTGATGAGAATAGTGAAGCTTGCGCCAACACAATCATGGGAGGCATGTTCCTTGAACAACCTTTTGCAGTGTTAGCTACAAGGATGGAGCATGTGGTCATAACAAATAGAGCTTGGGATCAATGAGAGCAAGGTGTGATGAAACTTTCTTGTGCGGTTAACACCAATAATGAGCAAGCAAAGGTAAACGAAGAGATCATGGAGCAACTTGCTCAACTTCGCACAAGTATGGACTTGGTTTTAAAGAAAAATCAAGCAAGTATCAAGGCAATCACTCACCAACCTTCGAAGGCTTTTACCTATGATGATCTATTCTTTGATGAGGATGTATATTTTGTAATCAACCAAGTGGCGTATTTCTGGAACAACACCAAAGGGTCCAGTTCGGACTATTGGAGGCAAGGGTTCGGAAATCAAGGTCAGAAATTCAACTATGATAGGATGTATAGAGACAACCGGGTGGATACTATGAGAGAGAGAGAGAGTGCCAGACGACGAGTGGGGAAGAAGAGAGGTGTAACATCCTACACCTTACAATACTAGCACTACGCAAATGAAATATGATATGGTTTAGTCAAATTAGCACCCATTTTTAAAAAGTGCTTGAATCTCAAATTAGAGGGCGATATGTATGTCTAACGCTGAAGAGGGTCGAGTGTAGATAAGTTTTAAGTCAAATTGAGGAGATCATGAATTTAAATAAGGTGAAGAAGTGAGGTGCTAGTAGGACTTAGGAAGCTAGCAGGTGAATCACCTACTTGCTTAGCTTAAATTTGCTAGCTAAACGGAGACGAGACCCGATGTCGAATTTGTCCAAGTCCGATAATAAAATAAAGTTTGTGTTAAGAGTGTAACTTTAGCCCATGTTTTACCATCGTAAATGGACAATACTCACATCCCAAGATGAATAATAAAAAGGGCCCAAGTATATCACAACCCACTTGACTAATTGGGCCCAAACTAAGTGAAGAGGAATTAAGAAAATAAGCAGCCAAGGCCCATCAACTTTGAGACCCATTTAGGCCCAAGTATGAGGGCCAAGCTACTGTATAACCAGCTTATTAATATGTGTTAATATGTGGTCAAAATCTTAAGAGAAAATCGGCCAAACAGACCCCTTTAAAAGGGCTCAAAAACAGCCCCTTAAGTCATTTCACTTGGGAACATATTTTAGCTTTCCTAAAGACTCTTGTTTTTCTATTTCTTTCACTTTACATGGCAGCCAATACAACCCTCTAGGGTTCTTGAAGAAAATCTGAATCATGAAGGCTAAGTTAAGTGGAAATATCCATGTATTTGTTATACTTATCCCATGACAAACAAGAAGTATATGCTAGTTATGCTTGTGCTGGAAATTTGGACAGCATGTGTCCTAAGGATTGTTATGAACTTTTCTTGTTATTCACGAGGATTTTCTCTTCTTGGTTGGCTGAATTATGAATTAAGACTTATGTTTTTAACCAGGTTTAGTTTGTTAGTGATGTAACTAAGCTGCTACTTTTACAGTCCGCAAAAGTGAGTTCTTATATGATATTTCAATTGTGTTCTTAGTACGAACTTGTGGGCTGATGGATGGAAGGCTATTGCCTCACATCCTTCATGACTTCTTTGGTACTGTTCTAAGACTATTTTAAGGTTGTTTTTATGTATATATGTGTTGAGGAAAGTTTGAGTAAAGTTGAAATAGGTTTGGGATTGTCGACATCAAAATGTAGCGAATGGATGTAACGTTATGCCGCCTATTTGTATGTTGCATAGAATTTTTATGTATTTTGCTTTGTGGGCTATTGTAAGACTGTTATGGCAATAAAATATGTTGCACATGATATGTATATGAGAATGTGTATTAGAAAATACGATTAGGAGCGGAGAGGTTGAAAGAATACGCTGGGGTTTATAATTATCCGCTTTCTGCCCATATGCTGTCTTTTTTATGAGATTGGGCTGCCAAGTTGTATCTATTGGCTGGTAATGCTAGTTTTATCACCTACTATGTTGTAGATAAATATTTTGAGGAATGGAAGGTTATCTTGAGGTAATAGCGAGGTCGTACAGCGAGGTATGTAAGGCTACTTGATTTCGTATTATTTGGCATAAAACATAGATCCCTCCTTAGCACATAAAGGCACTTACCAACTCCGATACAGCTATTAACCATTTCTCAACTCTTTGACATGTTCATATGCTACCATATATAGTCATCTTCAAATCTGCATACATACTTGGATACCAAGATACACGAGTTTGTTCTACTAAATAAAATTCATGCGTTGTTCTACCTCCTATGCATTTCATTATTTGTGTAACCTACTCCTTTCATTAAAGTGTTATCTTTTGTGATTATTTACATGTCATATGTTGTATCTACAGTCTAAAGGCTCCAATATTATGACCACCAAAAGAATCATCTCAAAAGTAATTTCAAGATAAAGTATATTGCTTGTTGATAGGTGGTAACTTAAGGGGTGGAGGAATCATCTAGCAAGGGTAGATCCTATCACGGGGGGTAGCGCAAAGGATGAAAGGAAAAGCCTAGCCAGGGCCGATCCCGATATAGATTACCACTGATTAGCTGGTCATTTGTATTACATATTGTGCACAAATTATACAGTAAAGGTAAAGTAATAAAAAGAACATAAATACATGATCCGACAATATAACTAAAGGTGGTCTCTTATCCTTACACCAGTGCATAGTCTCATTTTAGTTGTTACTTCATATATAGTATTTCCTACCTTACATATTCAATATATTATCTTATACTGATGTCCTTTATGTGGGACCTGCATTTCATGATGCAGGTACAGGTGTTAGTGGATCTCCCCAGTAGGAGTACAGGATATCCAACCACTGTCACTAAGCTCCAGGTTGCTTTGGAGTTTTGTGTGTCTACAAATTATATTTTTGTGTTGTATAGTTAGCCGAGGCGAGGCCTGTTACGACCCTTATCAGATACTTTTCATTATCCAGAGGCTCTGTAGACTATGTAAATTAAAGTTTGGTCATGTGTCGTACTTTAGACATCGTGGCCCAAACAACCTAGCCATATGCATTTTCTTTCAGATTGTTATTAATGTTTACTTTCTTAAAGGTATGTTGAGTGTAGAAATCTCTTATAATATGCATAGAAAGCGCATAAATACAGGTTGGTTCTCCTAGGCCTTATTGGCAACAGGTGCCAGTCTGCCTTAATGGGGTGACAAGAGGGCTACAGGAATGGTCCTTATGTTCCACCTCACAATCGTGATACCAGATCAAGCAACTCCAGGATTGAAGAAATATTTGGAAAATTGTTGAAGAGAGCCGACCATTAAGATGAGACTTTAAAGGGAATGAAAGCGCATATTTTAAGTATTAACCCAAAAATAGAGTCTCATTCGTTAGTGAATAAGCAACTAGAACAACAATTCTGTCAAGTTTTTTCACAATTGAACCAACACTAAAAGGGCAGCCTACCAAGAAATACGGTTCAAAATACTATAAACAAAGGGCATTGCATGGTAGTGATGACTAGGAGTGGCAAAAGTACCGTAGATCTCCCTATGCTGGCACTTGTGGATGAAGTTGATGAGAAGAGTGTTGGTGGTGAAGTCATGGTTGAGAGAGAAGATCCGAAGGTTGTTGGGATACAACAGGAAGAGGCAAGGAAGCACGAGAAATTGAAACCTAATCCCAAACCCCTTCCTCCTTACCCTCAAAGGCTTAAGAAAAAGGAAGAGGAGGGTAAATTCAAACACTTCCTCTCAATGTTGAAGCAACTCTCCAACAATCCCCCCCTTCTAGAAGCTTTGGAGAAAATGTCTAGTATGCCAAGTATATGAAGGATTTGGTCATCAAGAAACGCTCTTTGAGCTAAGAGTTCACGCAAGAACTCCAATAATATATTGCGATTATGACCGAATGCCTTGCTCAAAAGCGAGAGGACCCCGGTGCATTCACCATCCCTTATACCATTGGTGATGTTGAGTTTGCAAGGGCTTTGTGTGATCTAGAAGCGAGCATCAATCTAATGCCTCTTGCTATATTCAAAAAGCTTTAGCTTGGTAGTCCAACACCGACAAGAATGAGGTTGCTTATGGCAAATTGAACCATTAAAAAACCAGAGGGAATCCTTTTGATGTGCTTGTTAAAATTGATAAATTCATCTTTCTAGCAGATTTCGTGATACTTGACTGCGAAGTTGATTTTGAGGTGCCCATCATCTCGGTGAGACCATTTCCTGCCACTGGGAGAGCCGTAAAGGATATAAGTTTGGGTCAACTGCGATTTAGGGTTGATGATGCAGAGGTCATGTTTGATATTCGCCAATCCATGAAACACTCGAATGAGCGCAAGAGTGAGGTGTGGACCCTCGATGATAGTTGATGAAGGACGATGACAAAGTTGAGCCATGACATTAAACAAGACGCTTCTTGGGAGGCAACCCAAGCAATGTTGATAAACGTTGGCTTGTTTTAAGTGTTTTTGATTTTTTAGATTCTTCGGTAGAAGGTGTGAGTTTGTTTTTATGATGAAAAACATTGATGCAGTTGTAATATTTTGGGAATTGTTTTGTTTTAAGGTTTGATTTCTAGGTGAAAATTGAAGAACTGAAGATCTGAAAAATGGCACTTGGACCAGCCTCTATGATCAGGCCTACGAGTCGTAGTCTTTATTTATGACTCATAGTGTATCCTCGTAGAGGGAAACAATGAGTATTAGAAGTTGGCACAGACCCTATGAGCCGACCTTACGACTCATTGGACCTTCTACGAGTCGTAAGTGGGGTTCACAGTGTCCAAGTATGATTCTTAAATTTTTGCAAGTGTTAGGCCCGCTACGAGGCCAATGGCTACGAGTCGTTGGACAACCTACGACTCATAGTCGGGGTATCGTAGCCCCAATCAGCAGATTTTTAACTCATGACCTGGTTTACTTATTTAAGGGGTCAAAAAAACATTTGACCCCTAAAATCAATTCTAAACCATAAGACCGGCGATCCCTTCCCAATTTCACTCTGTATTTCTCTTTTTCGACAAAAATCCCAACTACCCACGTCATTTTTGGGCAAGGATTCCGATGAAGTCAACATTGTCTAGGGTTTCGACGTAATTTTTGATTCTCTTCACTTTGGTTTGCTTCTTCGATCGATTGGTAAGATTCATGGTTAAATTTAGCACTTTTTTGTGGTGAGCCTATTACTTAGTTAAGTGTATGCTAAGTTCGTCCATGTTTAATCATGCCATGTTGTGATTTTTTTGTTCTAGATAGAAACTTAGGGCTTATGTGCTTTGGAAAACTTTGCTGTGATTTAAACTTTGTTTGGAATTCTTGTATGGGTGATTACAAGTGTGCAAATTATTGGTTCATGAAACGTGAAGCTTAGTTTTTGCCAAACTAGTGTGCGCATTGTTGTTTGGATTGAAATTTAGAAGGTGTGGGTATATTTCATATGCTTTAACCTATTGGACTTGATTGAAATGTTTGAAGGAAAATTGTATCTCTATGGAATATCTAATTGATATCAAATATGAGCTTTGAAAGGGTTTTGTTGGCAGTGTGCTTAACGTTCTGTTAAAGTGAATTCGATTCTTGGGGATGATGGTTGTTATGAATTTATGATGTTATTGAGGGATTGTTTCGGTGCTGAGTATCTTGTATTGCTCTTATTTGCTTAAGTATTTACAATGATGTGTTTAGTTTGTGCTTGTTGTGGGAAAATGACAGGCACTGCTGGTGCATTCGGTTTTAAGCTACGAGGCATTCCTACGACTCGCAGGCTCCCCTACGAGTCATAGTGGTCCCTCGTAGCAAGCATCAGTCACCTGTGGTTCCTTCATATTTCCTATACGAGACTCACATACAATTCATAGTACTCGCTACGGCTCGTAGGGGAGTCTCGTAATCATGACCCAGTTCTTAGAAATGTCTCTTAAGTTTGGTACAAGGACATACTATGACTTGTAGGTTCCTCTACGAGTTGTAACTTTCCACTCATATCTAAGGTCAGATTGCATTTTTTAAGTCATAGTATTACTATGAGGCAAGTATACGACTTGTAGGTTACCCTTTGAGTCGTAACTGCACTCGCATCTCCAAACCTGCAGTTGCATCAGTGAATATCTATTTTTGATTTGTTTTTGTTTCTTGTTCTTTGTTATGTGTTTTAATGGATCAAACATCTTGAACTTATTTGTTGCCATTTGGTTGGTTTGCAGAAAAAATGCCCCCAAAAGACAAACTGGCAATTCAAACTCTCCAACGGAGGTTGATGGATGAATCCTCCGAGACTGAGCAATCCGAGGGCTCTGTGGAAGCCCATTGTATCAAGGTGGACCCCAAAGCCAATAGACCCCAAACACGAGCGCTTGCAGCATTGACGCCCATGGAAGTTAGCAAATCCTCCCAGTTTGAAGAGGAGGAACAACAGGGTAACGGGGATGGGTCAGATAGTAGCCTACCTCAAATAACCCCCTCACACTTAGGTTCAGAGTAACAGTTGGAGCGCACCTCTCAAACCCAGTAGGAGAAAGTCCAGTCCCAACCCCCAACCGACCGCAGATGGTGTGTTACAAGTATGAAAGAAACTTACAACCAGGGGTTAGAGCCAAAGGGGTAAGGCAAATCGGTCCGTAAGTTTCATGACGAGTCCAGATTGAAGTCCTTCGGATTAGACAGAGTGCCCGGACTAGATGATGGGTTGGACGAGCATGGACTACGATGGACCACACAACAGGTGGGCAAATATGCCACTTATGTAGTCCATGAATTTTATGAGGCGTATCTTGCTACACTCCGCCGGGGGTTGCTGAAGAATAAGAAGCCAATTGAGCATCCTAGGCTACTGGTGGTGACAATCTTGGGAAAAAGTTTGATATTTCGTAGGAGATGATCCGAAAAGTTTAGTTTGGGACCACTTACCGAGTACCTCAATCTACCGCTGAGTATTATAGCCATATTGATAAAATGAGGAGAGCAATGAATGGGAAGGACATCGGGGCCAAGATAGAGCTTCTGCAGTGGATTGCTAGTCAGATTTATGAGGCAGGTGTCGAGCCAACGTGGGTCACAAACCACACAGATCCAATTGTGAAAGCCCACCTCTCATTCCGAGCCAAGTTTTGGTAGTCCATTATTCGTTAGCGCATTAGACCAACCTTTACGGATAATGTGATCACCTTAGAGAGAGCAGTGTTGTTGGACAACCTTCTAGATTGGTATGCTATAGATTGGGCCCGGATTATTTCTGAGCAGATTAATGAGGTTGCATCTCGGACGAACACATCACAACCGTTCCCAGTTTTGATTCATTGATTATGTAGTACAGTAGGTGTTCCTATTGACCACTATCGGGACCCTCATGTAGAGGCCACACGCATCATGGATCCCAGCCTGATTAAGGCTGACAAGAACTCGGTGGCCTTACCATAAGAAGCTCCTTCTCTTTTAGAGCCATTCCCAGAAGAGCCTCCAACTTAGAGTGCGTCTCCAGCACTACTGGCACTACTCCAGTTGCTATAGAGCCCGCGACAGCTGTGGAGATCGAGTCCACACCATCCCCCGACACGCCTACACTAGCAGTAGCTTCGTTATATGTTGATTCTATTATTTCTGCTGTTGCTTTTCAGGCTTTGCTATGCAGGGTGCCCACAGCACAGTCTAGGTTTCAGGCTTTATTACTATGGGTCCGTCCATGGGTTGACCATACTATATGGGACTTCGAGGAGAGGATGAAGGCATTCGCCCGTGATCTGGTAGATGAGTGAGTTAGGGAGGTGGATGCCCTGGTTTATGCCTTCGAGGTGAGAGTCCAGCAATGACTTGAGGAAGCTCATCCCGCTGACACAAGTGTTGTGACCGAAGAGTTGGCCAAGTTTATGGTCGAATTATTACAAATGTTGGCAGTTCCTGTTGCGGCCCCGGAGGTTGCACCGGCAAACGATGAGGTATTCAAGTGGCTAGCCGACAATCAAGACGTCCATGGGAAGAGGCCCCTTGAGCATAGTGATGACCCAGAGCTGACCCCGAAGAGGCTGAGACTGGAGGAGGAGCCCATACCAGAGGAGGTGTGTAGGAATCACTATTGTTGGCAGTTATTCTGAGAGAGCGGGAGCAACACACCCCACATGGAGAGGGTACTTTCGATACTGCTATAGAGGAGTTGATTCCCCAGGACCCCACAGACCAGCCAGAGACCGGTGCCAGATGCACCATGATGTTTGACTTCTTTTGGCCCCCAGTTTTTAATTTTTCATGATGGACATTTTGTTCTCTTATTAGACAATCATTTTATTATGTTGATTTTTGGTTGTGTTTAAATATTTCAAGTTTGGATGTTATTTTTACTTATACTTTGGATGTTAATTTTTTATTTTTAATGTGTGTATGTATATATTTCAAATATTATCTTGTTTTGTTTTCGTTCTTGTCTTTACTTTGAGGACAAAGTATCTTGTTTTGGTTGGGTTTGGGAAGTTATGGATCAAGGTGAAGCCTGAGTAGCCTCAAGTCCATAACTTCCCCTATTTTTTATCCCAAGATTTTCTTTTCATGCCTTTTTTTCCTTGAGGATGTTTAATTTTCTGTTGAACCAACATGTTTAGGTAGTGTAGATAAGGTGTAAATTCATAGTAGTTTTATCCATTGTCATATACATAATTTTTAGATGTGTTTTTAAGGTTTTGATGACAAATTGGGTACCCTCAAAATTTTTGAGGTTGTTGATCCATTCATACATTTTTGAGTATATGGCAATGTTTGTTCTGATATTGTGAAGGTATGTTGAGACTGAAAGCATGACCTGTGAGTCTATACTTGATTGTAGATGCAATTGTCATGTGTGTTGTGAGCTTATTTTGCTGCATTCATGCATCTTATATGGACCTAGAGCTTGCCTTGTTACTATAACATTGGTTTGGTGATGTGGTGGAAATGGAAATGATTTAGGCCTTTGTTATTTGAGTGAAACCACTTTCGGCCTAAATGAGCCACCAGATAAGTGATTGAATCCGTGTTCCAAATCTTTGAGCTTCTTATGTACTCATTCTTTCTTGATACCTTGCTAGCTTAACTTTTTTTGATGAAATACCTTAATATTGGCCATGGTCTATCCTTGGACATGTGAACCTTGATTGAGGCCAAAAGCCTAAGTTGAGGGTGGCTACAAGTGTATGGCCCTGGTGTGAGGAAGAGATATTGTGTACTTCACCTTAGGCTAAAAGCCAAATTTGAGGGTGCCCCTTATTATAGTAAAGTAATAATAATAAGGTGGTTAGTTGGGAAATCAAGAAAGAAATGAAAAGGCATGAACAAAGTGAAGAAAAAGAAAAGAAAAGTGCCTTGAGTTGAGAAAAAGTAGCAAAAACGAGTTTGAAGTCGAGGTACAACTGAAAAAGAGAAAGAAAGCACTCGAGAAAAGTTCAAAAAAGGAGAATAAGGGTGGATTTATAAAAAAAAGGTTGGATTATTAAAGCAAAAAGTATTGGTAAACATGGTTCAAGGATAGCTTTTAGTCACTACTTGCCCAAAATACCATACCAAAGCACCCTGAACCAATACTACAAGCCTATAAGTCCTAAAGTGATCCAACTCCACTTTATCACCAAGCCAGAAGATGAGTATAGAGGCAAGCTATGGTGTTACTTAGTATGCATTGAATTTCAATTATGAGAGTGAGAATGGTTCCACAGTCCCTGAGTTATAAATGCTTTTGAGTGAGTATGAGAGACTTCTTTCCAGTGAGGGCATTTGCACTACTTGATTGGCATATGTCACGACCCGTTCCAGGGACCGTGACTGGTGCCGATAAGACACCCAAACGGCATCAAACTAGGTTTCTAGCCTTGTATGTTACAGATTTTTGTCAAAATTTTGGCAGAGTTCCCTCTATTTTACTGGCTAACCCCACCTGCAAGTTAAAGGCCAA
>JAPFFP010035121.1:0-15364 GCA_026153255.1 Solanum medicagineum | reverse complement strand
GTATTGTAGGCTCTTATGATCAGTATATATGTCAACGTGAACCCCATACAAATAGTGGCGCCATATTCTCAGAGCAAACACAACCGCTGTTAGCTTAAGATCATGTGTTTTTCTAATGTGGTTGTAGCTATCTAGATGCATCAGCAATTACCCTACGATGCTGGGTCAGCACACACCAAAGGCCAACTCCTGAAGCATCACAATACCCTGAATACCCCTTGGTGCCTTCTGGAAGTGCTAGCACGGGTGCAGAAGTTAGCTTATTTTTCAGCTCCTGGAAGCTCCTTTCACATGCACCATTCCATTGAAACTTTGTTGCCTTAGTGTCAACTTTGTTAGAGGTGCAAAAATAGAAGAAAAACCTTCAACAAACCTTCTGTAATAACCTGCCAACCCTAGAAAGCTCCGAACTTCCGTGGGTGTTGTTGGCCTTGGCCAATCTTTCACAGCCTATATCTTTTGTGAATCAACCCTTATTCCCTCATCAGACACAATATGACCCAAGAATGCCACTGATTTTAGACAAAATTCACATTTATAAAACTTGGCATACAACTGTCGATCACAAAGAACCTGTCACCCTTGTCGTAAGTGATTTGTGTTGTCCTCTACTGATCTTGAATATACCAAAATGTCATATATAAGAACTATCACGAACACATCCAAGAATGGCTTAAATACCCTGTTCATCAGATCCATTAAAACTGCTGGTGCATTCGTTAGCCCAAATGACATAACAAGAAATTAAAAGTGACCATAGCGTGTTCTGAAAGCAGTCTTAGGTATATCTTTCTCTTTCACCCTCACTTGAAGATACCCTTATCTCAAATCAATTTTTTAAAAGCATTTGGCACCCTGTAACTGATCAAATAAATCATCAATCTTGGGGAGGGGGTATTTATTCTTAATTCTCACCCTATTCAATTTTCGATAGTCGATACACATTTTCAAGGTGTCATCTTTTTTACGTACAAATAATACTGGTGCACCCTAAGGGGACACACTAGGTCTTATAAAACCCTTCTCCAATAAGTCTTTTAACTGCTCTTTTAATTCAATCAACTATGCCTGGGCCATTTTCTATGGAGGGATGGAAATAGGTTGAGTGCCTGGAAGTAATTCAATACCAAAATCTACTTCTCGTTCTGGAGGTAAGCCTGGAAGTTCTTCATGGAACACATCAACAAATTCATTCACCTCTGGAACTGATTGAAGAGTTGGCAATTCTGCCACCATATCCCTTACTCTAACTAAATGACATATATACCCCTTAGATATCATCTTCCTAGCCTTAAAATAAGAGATAAACTTACACTTTGGCGCCCCAATATTTCCTTCCCATTCAAGAACTGCCTCATTTGGAAAGTGGAAGTACACTCTCTTAGTTCGTCAATCCACGGTAACATAGCAAGAATCTAACCAACCCATATCCATTATAACATCAAATTCCACCATTTCTATCTCAATAAGGTCAGCCAATGTGTCACGATCACAAATAGTTACTACACAGTCATAATAAATCCTTCCAGTAATAATAGATTCACCAGTTAGGGTGGACACTTCAAATGATTTGTTCAATAATTTGAGTGTTCTCTTAAGCTCCCCAACAACTAATAGAGTGATGTATGATAGTGTACAACCAGGGCCAATTAATTCATATAAATTATGTGAAAATAAAAACAATGTACCTGTGACCACATCGGGTGAAGCTTCCAAATACTGCAGACTCCTCAGAGCATAAGTGCGATTCTGGACTCTGCTAGAGCTAGCTGCCCCTCTAACACCTCTACCACGACCCTTAGGTGCTTGTTGACTCCTACCTAATGGAGGAACTGACGATGATGATGCAACAGCTGATCCAGTTTTGGTTGTGCTATATCACCCATACATCTCCTCGGGCAATCTCTCATCATATGCCCTAGCGCACCACACCAATAACAAGTGTCTGTGCCAACATGACATATACCTGAATGAATTTTTCCACACTGTTTACAAGGCTGCGTAGGGGTCATTTGCTAGCCTGTTGAATATCCCGCTGTCCGGGTACCTTGCCCTTCGCTTTTTGGACCCAACTGATTTCTCCTAGACCCTTGAAGTTGTGGTGGAGCACTTGCTGCAGAGTAGGAGGATGATGGCCTAGGCGGTCTATTAGAATATCGAGGCCTAAGCTCACCTTAGGGAGGTGTAAACTACCCTGTAGACCTAGCCCACTTGGACTGCGCTCTTTCTAACTCTTATGTCCTTCTCCTTTGCCTTTGATTCTCCAATTTCTGTGCAAAAGCTTGCATTGTCACTATATCCATGTCTGTTCAAGGAAGAAATGGTACAATCTCTGACCAAATAGGTATCCAATCTATCCACATATCGATGAAATCTATCTGCCATAGTAGCAACTATATTAGGAGCATACCTGGACAGGGATTTAAATTGAAGGCTATACTCGCTCACGTTCATATTCCCTTGGTGGAGATTCAAGAACTGATCTGCATGGGCCTCTCGGATCACTAATGACAAGTAATAATCAAGAAATGCCTCTTTGAATACCCTCCAGGTAGTTGGAGGTACATCTATACCCTTAGATTGCTTCCATGCTTCATACCACAATATAGCCACACCCTTCAACCTATATGTCGCTAACTCGATAGCTTTTGTACCACTCACATGCATAACATCTAAAGTGTGTTGAATCTGATTAGTAAAGTCTTATCTTCATTAGGATCTGACCCAGTGAAGGATGGAGGGTCCAAATTAAGGAAGTCACGTATTCTCGTGCTTGCTGCCCTATTCGCACCACTTGTACCTATGACTGTACCTTCCTGACTTTGACCTTGGCCAGCAGCTATACGAGTCAATAGTTGGACTGCATTTTCCAGATCCTACACGGTAGCATCGATAGGTGGTTCAGGGGGAATTTCACTACTTCCAGGTTCATCAGGAGCTAGAGGAGTTGGAGATGTTTGTGACGGGGACTCATCTTGAGCCTCATTTCATTATCTCACCTGATAGGGTATACAAACCACCACTTTTACTCCCTTACCTTTACCTTTGTTCTTCCTGGTTTCTGGCATACTTGTTCAACAAAATAATTTAGGGGTTAGACACAATTAACCTATTACGCTTAGCTCTATGGCACGATCTAAAGAACAAAAAGAAAGTAACAATTACTAAATGCCATGTAGCCTCTTGCTTATAAATGTGGTGCAAAACACATCTATAAACAAGAATCTACGTAGACATGGCTTTGTAGACTCCCTAGGATGACCCGCTTTGATACCACTTCTGTCACGCACAAATTCCTGTTAAGGCGGACTGGCACCCGTTACCGATAAGACTCGGTAGAACCAACCTATATCTATTTGCTTTCTAGACATATTTTAAGGGATTTCTGCATTCAACATGTCTTTAAGAAAGTAAACAGTAACAACAAGCCAAAAGGAAATGCATGTGGTTAGGCCTTTGGAGCCACTTTGTCTAAAGTAGGAGACATGATCACACGTTAATGTACATAGTCTACAATGCCTCTAGATAAGGAAAAGTATCTGATAATGGTCGGGACAGGCCCCGCCTCGACCAACTGTACAACACAAAAATATAAGCTCTAGACACGTAAAGCTCCAAAGCAACCTGGAGCTTGGTAATAATAGCTGGATATCTTGTACTCCTACTAGATAGATGTACTAGCACCGATACCTGCAGCATGAAATTCAGGTCCCTCGTAAGGGACGTCAATACGAGATAATGTACTGAATATGTAAGACAGGATATACTATATATGAAGTAAGAACTCAAATGAAACTATGCACTTGTGTAGGATAAGAGACCACCTTTAGTTGTACTGTGGGATCATGTATTTTATGTTCTTTTTATCACTTTACCTTTACTGTATAAACTATGCATAACATGTAATATAAATGACCAGCTGATTAGTGGTAAATTTATATCGGGATCGCCTCTGGATAGGCTTTTCCTTTAACCCCTTGGGCTACCCCCCATGATAGGATCGACCCTGGTTAGGTGATTCCTCCACCCCTTGGGTCACCACCTATCTATAAGCAATATACTTTGTCTTTCAATTACTTTTGAGATACTTCTTTTGGTGGTCAGAATATTGGAACTGTAGGACTATAGATACAACATATGACATGTAAATAATCAGAAAATACAACACCATAATAAAAGGAGTAGGTTACACAAATAATGCAATGCATAGGAGGTAGAGCAACATATGAACTTTATTTAGTGGAACAAACTCGTGTATCTTAGTATCCAAGGATGTATGCAGATTTGAAGGTGACTATGTATGAGAGCATATAAGCATGTGAAAGAGTGGAGACACAGTTAATAATTATGTCGGAGTTGGTAAAGGCCTTTATGTGCCAAGGAAGAATCTAGATTTCATGCCAAGTAAGACTAAATCAAGTAGTTACATACCTCACTGTACGACCTCGCTATTACCTCGAGATAACCTTTCCTTCCTCCAAATATTTATCTAAAACATAGTAGGTGATAAAACTAGAATTAGCGGCTAATAGATACAGCCCAATCCCATAAAAAAATAATACGGGCAGCAAGTGGATAATTATAAACCCGAGCTTATTCTTTCAACCTTTTCGCCCCTTAGTCATATTTTCTAATACACATTGCCATATACATATCATGTACATCCTGTTTTAGTGCCATAACTGTCTTACAACAGCCCACAAAGCACAACACATAACAATTTTACACAACATACAAATAGGCAACCTAATGTTACATCCCTTCGTCACATTTCGATGTCAACAAACCCAAACCTGTTTCAACTTTACCCAAACGTTATCCAATGTTTTTAAACATAAAACCAGTCTTACCATAGTTCACAAATAGTCCCAAATTAGGTAAAGGTTGTGAAACAACAATTTCCAATTATCAGCTCACAAGTTTCTTTTAAGCGTACAATTACGACGTCGTACAACAACTCATCTTTGCGGACTGTAAAAGTGGTGCAACAGCTTAGTTACATCACTAACCAACTATACCTAGTTACAAACATAAGTCTTACTTCATAATATAGCCAACCCAGAAGCGAAAAAAACCTCTTAATTAACATGATAAATTCACAACAATCCTTAGGACACAAACTGTCCAAATTTCCAGCACAAACATACTAGCATATACTTCTTCTTTGTCAAGGGATAAGTATAACAAATACATGGATATTTCCACTTACCTTAGCTTTCAAGATTTAGATTTCTTTATAGAACCCTAGAGGGTTATATTACCTGCCTTATGAAGTGAAGTAAAGAGAAAAAAAAAGAGTCTTTATGAAGCTAAAAATTTGTTTCAAAGTGAATAGTTTTAAGGGGCTGGTTTTGAGCCCTTTTTAAAAAGTCACTTGGCCGACTTTATTTTGAACTGTTGACCACATATAAACACATTTTAATAACTTTGTGATGCAGCAGCCTGGCTCTTACACTTGGGCCTAATTGGGTTACAAAGTTGATGGGCCTTGGCAGCCTATTTTCCAAGTTTATCTTCACTTGGTTTGGGACCAAATAGTCAAGTGGGTTGTGATGTACTTGGAACCTTTTTATATTATTCTTGGGATAAAAATAAAGTCCATTTATGATGCTAAAACACGGGCTAAAGTTACACCCTTAACACAAACCTTATTCCTAATCGAACTTGGACAAATTCGACGTCGGGCATCGTCTCCGTTTAGCTAGCAAATTTAAGATAAGCAAGTAGGTGACTTGCCTGCTAGCTTTATAAGTCCTATAAGCACCTCACTTATTCACCTCATTTAAGGTCGTGGTCTCCTCAATTTGACTTAAAACTTATTTACACTCGACCCACTTCAGCATTACACATATGTATCACCCTCTAATTTGAGATTCAAGCACTTTTAAAAATTGGTGCTAATTTGAAAACCCATATCATGTTTCATCTGCATAGTACTAGTATTGTAAGATGTGGGGTGTTACATTCTCTCCCCCTTAGGAACATTCGACCTCGAATGTTAGCACAATTGGATAGCTTAACCAAGGTTAAACCTTTACTTACACAAACTTTTGACAACACACTAAGTATTCAGTCACACGTACCTATTAGTGTTCCAATTTTGCACGTTGGACTTATTCTTTAGCTTCAAATAAGTAAGGGTATTTTGATTTCATCTTTTCCTCGGCCTCCTATGTTATTTCTTCTGCTTGCTGGTTTCTCCAAAGTACTTTTACTGAAGTTATTTCTTTATTTCTTAACTTCTTAACTTACCAATCTAGAATAGCAATACGTAGCTCTTCATAGGTGAGATCTTCTGTAACCTGCATATCATCAATAGGAGTGATACGGGGTAGGTCACCTATGCATTTTCGAAGCATTGATACATGAAAAACTGGAGGAACCATTAGAAGCTCTTGGGGTAGCTCTAGTTCATATGCTATCTACCCGAGCTTCTTAATAACATTAGATGGCCCTATGTAACGTGGGCTCAGTTTTCCTTTCTTACCAAACTTCATAACCCTTTTTATTGGAGATACCTTTAAAAATATCCAATACTGAGAATTCCAGTCCTCTCGTTCTAGCATCCGCATATGATTTGTGACGACTTTGGGCTATTTCTAGCCGTTGCTATATTACCTTAACTTTTTCCATGGATTGTTGTACTAGATCTGGTCCAAGCATGGTGGTTCCACACACTTCAAACCATTCAATCAGCGACCTATATTTCCTCCCATAGAAAGCTTCATAAGGTGCCATCTTGATACTCGATGGTAGCTATTATTATAGGCAAATTCAATAAGTGGCAAATGGTCCACCCAACGACCTTTAAAGTCCAATGCACAAGCTCTCAACATATATTCAAGTGTCTGAATGGTGCGTTCTGCTTGACCGTCTATTTGAGGGTGGAATGATGTGCTCAAATTCACTTATGTCCCTAAACTCCTTTGGGAGGACTTTCAAAATTTTGCAGTGAATTGAGCCCCCCGATCAGAGATAATGGAGATTGGAACTCCATGTAGCCTGACTATATCTTTGTGGTATAGCTTGGCATACTCTTCAGTTGTATAATCACTCCTGACTGGCAAGAAGTGTGCTGACTTTGTGAGTCTATGAACGATTACCCATATGGAGTCAAACTTCTAAAATGAGCGAGGCAAACCGGTAACAAAATCTATATTGTTCATATCCCACTTCCATGTTGGAAGCTCTAAACACTGCATATAACCTCCTGGATTTTGGTGTTCTACTTTTACTTGTTGGCAATTTGGACATTGAGCCACAAATTGTGCAAGGTCTTTTTTCATGCCTCTTTACCAAAACATTCCATTCAGGTCATGGTACATCTTAGTTGATCCTGGATGGATGGAATATCAGGAATGATGGGCTTCTTCCATTATCCTCTTTCTTAATCCATTAATATCAGGTGCACATAATCTATTTTGGCAGCAAAGTACTCCATTCTGTGTAAGGTCAAAGCCCTTTATCGTACCCTGACTCACATTGTCCTTAAGTTGTCTTAAAAAGGGATCCTCGAACGATTTTCCTTTCACCTCTATTACTAATGAAGACGCTGCTCCATTATGTACAATAACCCCTTCCTTTGGAGTTTCAAGAAGGCGAACTCCCAAACTGGCTAGTTGACGTAGATCCTTAGACACTCCTTGACTTACCACGGCTTGATCACCCGTATTCATGATTGCCTTATG
Organism: Solanum medicagineum; assembly: GCA_026153255.1. Taxonomy (NCBI): domain Eukaryota; kingdom Viridiplantae; phylum Streptophyta; class Magnoliopsida; order Solanales; family Solanaceae; genus Solanum; species Solanum medicagineum. The sequence goes on along the minus strand of JAPFFP010035121.1, from coordinate 7,676 downwards.
ACTAAGAGCATCAGCTACCACATTTTCCTTTCCTAGATTGTATAGTATATCAACGTCGAAATCCTTTATTAGCTCTAGCCATCTTCGCTATCCTAAATTTAGGTCTTTCTGCATAAAGATGTATTGTAGGCTCTTATGATCAGTATATATGTCAACGTGAACCCCATACAAATAGTGGCGCCATATTTTCAAAGGAAACACAACCGCTGCTAGCTCAAGATCATGTGTTTTTCTCATGTGGTTGTATCTATCTAGATACATAAGCAATTACCCTACCATGCTGTATCAGCATACACCCTAAGCCAACTCCTGAAGCATCACAATATACAGCATACCCTTCGGTGCATTCTGGAAGTACTAGCACAGGTGCAGAAGTTAGCTTATTTTTCAACTCTTGGAAGCTCCTTTCACATGCAACATTCCATTAGAACTTGGTTGTCTTATGTGTCAATTTTGTTAGAGGTGCAAAAATAGAAGAAAGACCTTCAACAAACCTTCTGTCATAACCTACCAACCCTAGAAATCTCTGAACTTCAGTGGGTGTCATTAACCTTGGCCAATCTTTCAAAGCCTCTATCTTTTGTGAATCAACCATTATTCCCTCATCAGACACAATATGACCCAAGAATGCCACTGATTTGAGCAAAAATTCACATTTAGAAAACTTGGCATACAACTGTCGATCTCGAAGAACCTGTAACACTTGTCATAACCGATCTGCGTGGTCCTATTCTGATCTTGAATATACCAAAATTTCATCTATAAATACTATCACAAACACATCTAAGAATGGCTTAAATACCCTTTTCATCATATCCATAAAAACTGTTGGTGCATTCGTTAGCCCAGATGACATAACAAGAAATTCAAAGTGACCATAGCGTATTCTGAAAGCAGTCTTAGGTATATCTTTCTCTTTCACCCTCACTTGGTGATACCCAGATCTCAAATTAATTTTTGAAAAACATTTGGCACCCTATAACTGATCAAATAAATCATCAATCCTGGGGAGGGGGTATTTATTCTTAATTCTCACCGTGTTCAATTGTCGATAGTCGATACATATTTTCAAGGTGCCATCCTTTTTGTGTACAAATAACACTGGTGCATCCCAAGGGGACACACTAGGTCTTACAAAACACTTCTCCAATAAGTCTTTTAACTGCTCTTTTAATCCACGCAATTCTACCGGGACCATTCTATATGGAGGGATAGAAATAGGTTGAGTGCCTAGAAGTAAGTCAATACCAAAATCTACTTCTCGTTCTGGAGGTAAGCCTAGAAGTTCTTTAGGGAACACATTAACAAATTCATTCACCACTGGAACTAATTGAAGAGTTGGCGATTTTGCCTCCATATCTCTTACTCTAACTAAATGACATATATACCCCTTAGATATCATCTTCTTGGCCTTAAAATAAGAGATAAACTTACCCTTTGGCACCCCAATATTGCCTTCCCATTCAAGAATTGCCTCATTTGGAAAGTGGAGTTACACTCTCTTAGTTCGGCAATCCACGGTGGCATAGCAAGAATCTAACCATCCATACCCATTATAACATCGAATTCCACCATTTCTATATCAATAAGGTCAGAAAATGTGTCACGATTACAAACAATTACTACACAGTTATAATAAATCCTTCTAGTCATAATAGATTCACCAGTTGGGGTGGGCACTACAAATGGTTTGTTCAATAATTTGGGTGTTCTCTTAAGCTCCCCAACAACTAATGGAGTGATTTATGATAGTGCATAACTAGGGTCAATTAATGCATATATATTAAGTGAAAAGATGGAAAATGGACCTGTGACCACATCGGGTGAAGCTTCCAAATATTGCCGACTCCCCAGAGCATAAGTGCGATTCTGGACTTCGCTAGAGCTAGCTGCCCCTCTAACAACTCTACCATGACCCATAGGTGCTTGTTGACCCCTACCTAATGGAGGAACTGACGATGATGATGCAACAACTGATCCAGTAGGTTGTGTTATATCACCCATACGTCTCCTCGGGCAATCTCTCATCATATGCCCTAGTGCACCACACCAATAACAAACGTTTGTCCTAACACGACATATACCTGAATGACTTCTTCAATACTGTTTACAAGGCTACGTAGGGGTCATTTGCTGGCCTACTGAACATCCCGCTGTCTGGGTGCCTTGCCCTTCCCTTCTTGGACCAAACTGATTACTCCTAGACCCCTAAAGTTGTGGTGGAGCACTGGCTGCAGAGTAGGAGGATGATGGCCTAGGCAGTCTATTAGAAAATCGAGGCCTAAGCTCACCTTGGGGCGGTTTGGACTGCGCCCTTTCTAACTCTTATGTCCTTCTCCTTTGCCTCTGATCCTCCAATTTCTATGCAAAAGCTTGCATTCTCGCTATATCCATGTCTTTGTTCAAGGAAGCAATGGTACAATCTCTGACCAGATAGGTATCCAATCTATCCACATATCGATGAACTCTATCTGCCATAGTAGCAACTACATTAGGAGCATACCAGGATAGGGAATTAAATTGAAGGCTATAATCCCTCACGTTCATATTCCCATGGTGGAGATTCAAGAACTAATCTGCATGGGCCTCTCGGATCTCTAATGGCAAGTAATGGTCAAGAAATGCCTCTTTGAACACCTTTTAGGTTGTTGAAGTTACATCTATACCCTTAGATTGTTTCCATGCTTCATACCACAATATAGCCACACCCTTCAACCTATATTTCGCTAACTCGACAGCTTCTGTACCACTCACATGAATAACATTTAAAGTGCACTGAATCTAATCACTAAAGTCTTGGGGAGCTTCATTAGGATCTGACCCAGTGAAGGATGGAGGGTCCAAATTAAGGAAGTCACGTATTCTCGTGCTTGCTGCCCTATTCGCACCACTTGTACCTATGACTGTACCTTCCTGACTTTGACCTTGGCCAGCAGCTATACGAGTCAATAGTTGGACTGCATTTTCCAGATCCTACACGGTAGCATCGATAGGTGGTTCAGGGGGAATTTCACTACTTTTGGGTTCATCATGAGCTAGAGGAGTTGGAGATGTCTGTGATAGGGACTCATCTTGAGGAGCCTCATTTCATTGTCTCACCTGACTGGGTATACCAACCACCACATCTACTCCCTTCCCTTTACCTTTGTTCTTCCTGGTTTATGGCATACTTACTCTACAAAACAATTTAGGGGTTAGACACAATTCATCTATTACACTTAGCTTTATGGCACGATCTAAAGAGCGAAAAGAAAGTAACTACTCCTAAATGCCACATAGCCTCCTACTTCAAAAGAAAGTAATAACTTCTTTCAAACCTGTACAACCCAGTTCCAAGTTTAACTACTGAAGTTGAATATGCAGTTGTTATCTCTTGTTGTGCTCAATTACTATGGATAATAATAGCAACTAAAGAACTTTGGTATCATCACACATGCTATTACATTACTGTGTGACAATGCAAGTGCTTTGAATATGCAAATAATCATGTTCAGCAAAAGACAACAAAGCACATTAATGTGATACATCACTTTCTAAGGACAATGTTGAAAAAGGGAATATCTTCATACAATTTTGCAAGATTGAAGATCAAATGGCAGATATCTTAACAAAGGCTTTGAATAGAGATCAGTTTGATAAGAATAGATTGAAGCTAGGCATATTGAAGATGGAATGAGCTCTTATGTTTTGAATGCAAATCAACTTCTTTTTGGCTATGATTAGACGGGCATGTATCCGTTTATTTTTGTAATACTTGCTTTGGTAAAGACAACCCTCGTACCTTTTCGCAGATATATATTCATAAGTAATTTAATCAAGATAGACAAAAGTTGGAAAATAGTTGTGAGCATAACATATGAAACTTTAGAGGGACCTGGACTTCTCTTAAAATTTAGCACTCTGCTCATTGCGTTTGAATTGCAATTGAGAACTATAATTATTGTTCTATGTCAGCTGATAAATATCCCATCATCTTGAAAAGTTGATCCATCATTTGAACTTTTCAATAAACCTAAAAAAACCTTTGATTTACTCATTCTTCCTCCTTTACTAAGCAAAAGAACTTCATAGGACCTTATATATTGATGTTCTTTCTCTGAAATTCCTCAAAAACCCGTCTTCTCTCTTAAACTTCCTGCAAACCTGTTCTTTGTTCAAAAAGAAAAAACAAAATGTCTCAGACTTCAAATACTAACCAGGAAATTCTCCTTGCATTCAGGCATATTGTTTTATAAAAAGGACCTGTTAGTGAGAATCTTAACCTGTCTACCCAAAACTCCTCTATCGAAACAAGTGAAAAAGACCCTGTTTCTTTTCTCCAAAACACCCATTCTGAGGAACCTTCTGAAACCCCTGATACCCTTGATCTCAACACCTCTTAATATCTAGCTCCCCTTGACTCTATCCAAGCAGTGCTATTTTTGGGATGGTATACTACTGGTTCACAATCTCAACCTGGTTCTCCCTCTAATTTCTCCTCTGGTCTTGCTGTAGAAGATGATTTACCTGAGGATAAATGAGGTGAGCCAAACATATTGGCATCAAGTGAAGAACTTGTCGTGAGAAGTATGTCTAAAATGAAGGAAGGACTACAAACTCTGTTTGCTGAAGAAAAAGGTGAAACAGTTAAAAATGTGAAAGCTAGTCAGATTCCAAAAATGATTACGCCTGAGGGAACCTTTCCTATAAATGATATTGGTTTTGAGGATGATGGTGATGAGGACAGTCTTCTTCTCTTGTGGAAAATTAAAAAAAGAATGGTTCCTAATTCAAGCAAAGGGAAAATGAAGGTTGTTAGTGAAACTGAGCTAATATGACAACAATATCACATAGAGAGTCAGCAAGAAAACTAATGAATGATTCCATGAAGGAGAAAAGAGATCGTACCTCTATTGGAAAAAGTTTGAGAAAAGCAAATGTTATGAAGGACTTGGTACGTGAGGCTGATGTAGTTGACTTGTCTAAAAAAGCTGATGAAAACAAAAGGAAAAGAAAAGTGATACTTGATAAGGAAGTGAATAAAGCAAGGAGATAAGTTGTTATAGAACCAATCCCTAAGTCTGGCGAGGGACTAGGTTAAAAAAGAAGGGAAAAGTTTGAAAGGGAGTTGACCAGAGAAGAAAGAATTGAAGTCTTGAGAACTCAAAAAGTTCTCAGTGCTAGAGTATTTGATGTTGAGGTCTTACAAAAATTGGGGGTGTGTGATCTTTCTGATGTTTTTTAGATGCAATCATAGACACACCTATTATTAGTTTTGTCCTAGTCCTTTATAAATCCTGAGTGAGGGATTTCTATTACAACATTGTTGTTGAGTGTATGTAGTATGACTAACAAAGTTGGTGAAAGAAAATTATAGTTGAATGAGGAAGTTTTGAGTGAATACATGAAGGTGCTAATGGAAAGGATTAGGTTAGTAGTTTGGAAGACTTGTTCCAAAAACTTCATGGAGATTTGTGGGAAAATGCCAAACTTAAACACTTATGGTGTTCCAACGAAGTTTCTGAAAGGGACAAGGTCTTGCTCTTTGAGTTTTTTAACAAGATTTTGCCACTTCATTTTGAGAAAAGGACAGTGGCATCTACAACTGATTTGTTCCTAATGGAAACTTAAGCAAGTTTGAGCCAATTAACCTCCCAACAATTATTTTGGAGCACATGAGAAATATTTGAACTATGAAGGATAGTAAACATGTGTTAGGGTATGGATATTTCTTGACAAGAGTTTAGATACTTTGGGTTTCCCTTGGAAGCTAAAACAGGGGGTACTATGAAGCAGACCTTCTCTTTCAATAGTCTAGTGGAGTGTACATTTGTAGATGGGAGGGCAGTGAAGTTGAGTAGAATGTCTGAGCTGCTAACAGAAAAGGAGAGGCTGATATAAGAAGTTGAAGACATAACAACTCTTCTGAGTTCTAAGGATGATGAGATAGCCTTGTTGAAGACTAAATAGTTGTAGTACTGACAGGGGGGACCTGGTTCTAATGAAGTGGTGGAGTTAAAGGCCAAAATTGCTTATCTGTCTACTAAAGTGGCCAATCTCAAGGACCAGCTACTTAACCATCATATGGAGTCAAATTCTAGGTCTATCCTTGTTGTCCAATCCCTAACCCAAAAGCCCCCTCTACCTCTTAGGTTCCAGAATCCTTTGTTTCTTGTGATATTGATTCTCATTTGCCTGTCTTATGTAATGAATGGATGTTGTTCTGGTCCTAATGAAATAGTCTTTTCTTGATTTCTCTTTTTTGCTATGGTTGATTTTATCAAATATATTTGTGTTGTCTTTTAGTTATGCCCTTACCATATGCTTATGTTGCATTAATTTTGGGTTTATTGTCAATCCTTTTTAATGATGCCAAAAGGGGGAAAATGATATGCTTTCAAAACCAAACAAGGGAACTAATGTTGGTGAAAAGGGGAACTAATATGGGGACCTGGTTGAAGATAAGAGTATATTAATAGGGGAACAAGTTACCATGCTGAATAATATTGAAAGTCATCACTAGACCTGTTATAGGTTTGTCATCATCAAAAAGGGAAAATGATGTTACGAAGTTTTGATGATTCAAAAAACAATGGGAACAAATGAGGGACCTGATCTCATGTGTGTTGTGAACCTGAAAGCGACACCCGACAAACAATATAGCATGCACTAGATAGTTTGTTATTTGTTAGTGCGCGTATGTTTGCTCTGTAAATATTGTATAGCCAACAAAATTGTTCCAAATGTTGCTGATTTTGGGTATAAATACCCAACCTTTCTTAAAGAGAAAGCTTGAGGGTTTCTACATACATTGAGTAAGTGTTCTTGGAGAGGCTCTCGAGTAGTACACTTAGCAAAATCAAACTTCCTTTTACTTTGTGTATTTCATTATTCTTAAATGGTGCTTGCATCTTGTGAATCACTTCCTATTCTATAAAGGGATCCTATATTAGGCAAGCTTTTTGCTCTTCATTGCTAGTATTAGCTATGGTGAGTCTTGAAGTCTATGTTGTCTAGAATTAGTCAATTTAGTGGGTAGCAGAGTAGCTACTTAATTTGCTTGTACCTGTGGTAGAGTTATTACAGTGAGGGGGAAGGGATTTAGAGTTTGATTATTCCAAGAGTTTGTAATCCAAAGTTTTGCTTCCTTGAGATTAATAGAGTTGGATTGAAATCTTGTGAGTGCACGTCATAGTTTTCTCCTCACTTGAGTAAGAGTGATTCCGCGTAAAACAACTTGTGCTATTTTACTTTGCTGCTTTACTGTTTTTGTTTGTTGTTTTCTGATGAGGGACCTGTTCTCCATACACTTAGTGGATGCCTATTCTCCATCAGAACATAATTTAAACATACGTAAAATCATAGGGATAGAGGCTAAGAGATTTAACATACAATAGAGTAATAGCACCAAGCCATAATTCTACTACACTTTTATTCAATAGTACCTCTACATATTTGATTTGACGGGGCTAAGACAGGTCCAAAGCTCACCCTTAATAAAATACAAAGATAAAAGTCTCAAAGACTTAAACATAGCAAGCTACGAGAAGGAAATAGAATTATCCTCAAAACTGAGGACTCATCAAAGGTCTTCACTATTAACCCAAAATCAACCACGAGCACAAGGAGGAGGAGAATCACTTGTTCTCACATTATTAGATAATGTAGGGATAAAGTATACATTAGTACTTGGAATG
>JAPFFP010035090.1:0-15367 GCA_026153255.1 Solanum medicagineum | reverse complement strand
GGGGATTTTTTTTGATTTGATAGTGGGTTAAGTGCCTAATCGGCACAAGTCATGACTCCGGGGTTGGGTCGTGACAACACGTGACCTTCTGGTAATATGACAACAACTTTACCAATTACTCCAATGCTCCTTTCAGTTCTAGTTATTAAAACCTTAATTATGACCACAAATTAGATCAACAAAAGTGCATATACACACACACATACAAATAATATGAAAACATACAAATTGATTATATTCATATTAAATTTCATGGTAACTATAAAGAATGATATTGCGTAACGTTATAAAAATATAGACATACAAATTATATGATATTATATTTTTAACTCTTAGTAAAAGAAAAATTAGAATATCGTTTCTTAAATTTGAAATGCATTCTTTTTGTGCTTTAAACATTTTTCATTGCTTATATTTCTTTACACTTTCTCTGAGGATGAGTTCTTCAAACTGTATGATCTGTCAAAAGACAAGTATAAAAACTTCATGTAAGGTTATTAATAACACTCCTAATAACTATCATCTTCTTTTTCTTTTTCGCAAAATCAAAGATTAACTATAATAAAATATAAACTTTGTTTCTATCTCACAATCAAATAAAAGAAAGTTGAGCTTTCTAGTTCTAAACATAAAGTTAATTGTTTTGTATTTTGTACCTTAAGTTATCGACTTTTTGCACATTGATTCATGGATAAAAGCCCCAACTTCTTTTAGTTTCACTTTTTATGCAAATAGTAATCACCTAATATAAATAATTCAATATCATTAAAATATTATGAGATACAAATCAATTATATCATCTTAAATTTTAAATAATAATAAAAAAATCACAATCTCTTAATTAGTTAGTTGTTTATATATCATGTAGAGATTTTTAATTGTCTGCTCGTAAAATTTCACTTTATACTTTTCTAGCTCAAACGAATTATTTTTCTTTGTATACTCCTGTTAGTTTCACAACCAATAATGAAAAAAAAAATGGACACAATATATATTTTATATTTAAAAAAATGTTATTACTGAATACTGATTCTTAAGTCTATTGATGAAGGTAATTTGCAAGTGGAAAAACATCTAGACTCTTGAGAAAATTACTTACTACCAAATTTATATAACTTTTCTACCTTACATTAATCTCATAAGCTCATAATTATTGTTTAATATTATTACTTCTTTTTTTAATTTTTTGTTTCATTATAATTTTTTGTTTAGACCTACTTCATCTTGCATCTTTGAAAAGGTCAAGTAAAGATGAAATTGTCTCTCAAAATTAAAACATATATAGAAACTATATCAAGAAAATATTTAAGTTAAAAAAATTATGCCAAAAAGATTATGACTAAATCATTTACAATATTTTAAAATTTTATATGATTGATTATAGTAAGAATGATCGATAGAGTTATTAGAAGATAATACATTAATTTTTTTTTCTTTTTATTAAACTTTTGTTATTATGAAATAACAAAAATTATAAAAGATGGAGGATTTTTATTAGAATGATGAAATGATTTATAAAACGGCACTTGTTATACTTATACCATGATTTAGTCTAATATTTTTGTAATCATATTAATTAAAATATATTTTTACACTAACTAATATTTTTTAATGACGGGATGTTATATTTTTAATAATCAAACTTATCCCCTCATTAATATTGGATTTAAATTTGTCCTTAACAACCGAAAAAAATTGGTCGCTATAAGTGTATTTATAATGACCAGAAAAAAATTTGGTCGCTATAAGTAAATTTATAACGATCGGAAAAAATATTGATCGTTATTAAGTATATTTATAACGACCGGAAAAAAATTTGGTCGCTATAAGTATATTTATAATGACCGGAAAAATTTTGGTCACTATAAATTTATTTATAACGACTGGATTCACTTCCTTTCGTTAAAAAATGATCGTTAAAAGTTTTTTTTCTTATAGTGTGTAATAATGCAAATTAATTTAACTTGAAAAATCTTTAGCTTTAATTTTGAATAAACGTTTCAGCACTTCATCACTTCATCACTTCATCACTTCAATATAGGCTACTAGCACCACAATTTGCACATTCACCCATACACTGGATTAATAACACTTCAATATAGGAACTAAACATCAACTTAACATACATAAAGTAGCTTTACATAACCATGTAGCTTTACATAACCATAACGACATCTAAAGAGCTGTGCAAACATACATCAAATAACCAAAAATACGTCATAATGAGTAATGATTGAAGTATGCCTTTAAAAAGTATATATCAAAATATGTAAAAGTAAGATCAACATCATTATTTTTCACCATGAAAACAAATTATCAGCACTGTCGAAATCTTATAAAATTTACTTGGATTTGATTTGCAATTTTTTTCGTTGTGACCTTAGTTGAAGTTGGTTTCCATTCATAACATTCTTTCCTTTCCATTTCAAATTAGGTGGTCTGAATCCAAGCTCAACATTTGCTTATGATTCAGCCTTGAATGTTGCCTTAGACCCACTTGAGATCACTCTTTCACTTATTCTTCCAGGATGTATTATTATTTTATATTATTTTTCAAGATAGATAGATAAAAATATAATAGAATCATATATACTTACATTAATCACTTCTTTTCCAGATTGTGTATCTGTGTATATGCCAAGTCCCATAGTTGTTATGATTTTTCTTCAGCTGAACATGTAGCACTAGGAGGTTGATTCCTCTTATTTCCTGTAACTCTTGAGGTTTCTAGACATAAAGAAGAGGAATGTTGAGTGCTTGGTTGATTAATGGATGGCTATGGAGTGGATTGTGAAGGCTAAGTGGCCTGTTGAGTGTACTGTGAAGTCTGTCTAGTAGATTGTGAAGGCTATGGAGTGGACTGTGAAAGTTGTAGTGTGGAATGTTAATCAAGGAGCAAAACTAGATATATAATTAATCATAAAATGAGATTGGACTGGTTGTTTCTTATCAATTTTACAACTTCTTTTGTTATACCCAACTTGATGGCATGTAGAACATGACATTATGATCCCATTCTTTGATGTTTTTCCCCCACTTCTTTTTTCTTGGTTCATCTTTATATTTTCTTCTGCATCTGACTGATTTTCCAAGCATTGCCTTCACTCCAGGAGGATCAATTGGTGGGTTATTGGTTTCAGGCCACATTACAATATTAGTTATAGGTTGTAAGAAGTACTTATAAGCACGTAGGAATGTATCTTTTTGGTAGCAATGGTCCACATAATCTTCTGGTTCTTGTCCAATGTGATACAAAACACAAACCACATATTGACAAGGAATAACCCTCGACTTATAAGTACAATTCTCTTTTAACCATGACAACTATATGTCTATATTCTCCTTCTTGGATCTCAAAGCCAATGTCATGGTTCCAGTTCACCCTTAGTTTCCTACTAATTTCTTTATTTCTTCTAAAACTAGTCTTACCGTAGGTGAAATATCACTGATACAAGTATCTGTAAACTTAATCATATCCCTGTGCCTATCCACCATTTTGTGTCTAATATCTTCAAGTATATTAATCATATATTTGTGTCTAGCACCAACAATCCATGAATTAAATGTTTCACACGTATTATTTTCAACCACATCACACTGGGATGTTTTTCACTAAATAAAGCTCTACACCAATATTCTTTGTCATAGACAAGCAAGGACTCATATATTCTATCACCAAGTTTTCGTAAATATGCAAACTCATCTTTCAGTTTTACCTCAAAACTAGCTTTGACATACCTCCAAATGCTTTTATCCTCTCTTCACCTCTCCATTTCTTCTGCCAGTTTGCCAAATATGTCTTGCACACATTCTTCTTTCAGCAAAAAAGAAATAAATCAGCATTGCTGACTCAAGGCCTTACCATTTTAGTAGTTTAGTTTAACAAACATAAGTGAGATATAAATGTGAAACAAGATTAGCAATTTGAATAGTTTCAGTCCCTAATTAACCTGTTTTCGTCCAAATTTAGCGAAGTTAAGTTTCTGTCCACATTTGGTTATTAGTTTGTGTCCCTAAATTATTAGTTTCAATGCCTAATTTAACTTGTTTCTGTAAAATGCCTTAGACAACTAACAAACACCATTAGTTTCTGTCCTGAAATGACCAACACATTAACTACATATAATTACACATTAACTGAAATGTGAAAGAAGATTAACAATTTGAATAGTCATCAATCCCTAATTTAACTTGTTTCTGTCCGAATTTAGAGTAGTTAAGTTTCTGTCCAAATTTGGTCATTAGTTTGCGTCCCTAAGTTATTAGTTTCTGTCTCTAATTTAACTTGTCTCTGTAAGATGCCTTAAACAACTCACAAGCACCACTAGTTTTTGTCCTGAAATGACTAATACATTACCTACAGGTAAGTAATTAACTAGAATGAGACATTAACTGAGTAACACATTAACTACACATAACTATACATTAACTGAAATGTGAAACAAGATTAACATGACAGTGCAGTTGTGAGATACAAATGGCTGCAGGGCAGTGATTTAACCATCAACTTCACAAGACAGAAATGAGACAGAATAACCATGAAATGAGAATAACCATGACACAACAAACACATAACAAAAATGATAGCGGTGAATAGTAAAAGGCAGTTATTTAATTACCAAACAGCATTAAAAATCATCCTCAACAATAGAAGGAAAAAAAACATCAATTAATTTGAAATGAGACAGAATAGTTCAAATGAGATAGATGAGAAAAAAAATACCTTGTGCATATCAGACATGATTGTTATGCCATATCCATCTCCAAGTTGTAAATCTTCAATGAGATATCTTAAGAACCAACTCCAAGAGTGTTTAATTTCTTGATCCACCACTGCCCAAGATATTGGATATATTTGTTGGTTTCCATTTTTCCAACAGCCATCGATAACTCTCCTCTACAAGCACCCTTCAGAAAACAACCATCTAGGCCCATAATCTTTCTACAACCTTCTAACCATCCATTCCCCAATGTAGAAAAGCACACATAGAAGTACTTAAAAAAGTGTTAGTTGAGTGAAGGTCGTGGTGCCCATTGTTATGCTTTTCTAGGGAGCCCCGAGGTGTGGCTTTAGATGCAGTTATTACAGATATTGTCTCAGTTTGTCATCGACCTTTATCTGTGTTGTTTGATCCTAGATATACATATTCATATGTGTCTACATATTTCTTCTTTGTACTTGACTTATTATATGATCATATGCCAGTGCATGTACATGTTTCTACCCCAGTAAGAGATCCCTTAGTGGTGGATCGAGAGTACCGATATTGTCTTGTGTCCTTGGCTGGTTACAATACCTGGTTAGACATGATTATTCTTAATATAGTAGACTTTGATGTCATTTTAGATATGGATTAACTTTCTCTGTATCATGATATTCTTTATTGTTATGCCAAGACAGTTATTTAATTAGTTGTGCTTAGTGGATCGAGGATTGAGTGGAAGGGTTCATGTGGTTCTAATCTAGCAAGGTTAACTCTTATATCAAGGCTTAGAAGTTGAATGATAGAGGTTTTTTTAATCTTATTTGGCTTTTATTCATGATACTAGTGCTAGTTCGCCTCCAACAAAGTCTATTCCTATGGTTCGAGATTTCATGAATGAATCACCTACTCGCCTTCATGCGGTTCCGCCTGATAGAGATATTGACTTTGCTATTTATGTTGAGCCAAACACTAAGCCCATTTCTATTCCTCCTTATCATATGACTCCTACAGAGTTGAGGACCTAAAAGATCAACTTCGGGATTTATTGAGTACGGGATTTATTTGGCCTAGTGTATCCCTGTGGGATTATTCATTTTTATTTGTGAAGAAAAAGATGGGTCTATGAGGATGTGCATCTACTACAGTCAATTGAACAAGGTGACTGTCAAGAGAAAATACCCTCTTCCTAGAATTGATGATTTATTTGACCAACTGTAAGAAGAACCTATGTTCTTCAAAATCAATTAGAGGTCTTGGTATCATCATTTGAGGATCAAGCTATCTGATATCCCTCAGACTACATTTCGGACGAGATATGGTAACTATGAGCTTTTGGTTATGTCATTTGGACTAACCAATGCACCTGCGACATTCATGAAGATAGGAATAGGGTGTTCTTCTCATATTTAGACTCTTTCATGATTGTGTTTATTGATTATATCTTAATTTATTCCAAGACAGAGGGGGACCATGACATGCACTTGAGGATCGTACTCCATAGGCATAGGAAGAAGAAGTTTTATGCTAAGTTATCTAAGTGCAAATTCTAGTATAGTTTTCTAGTATTTTTGGGCATGTGATGTCTAAGAAGGGCATCGGGTTGATTCGACAAAGGTTGAGGTTGTTAGAGGGTAGATCATACCTATCTCTACCACAGATATTAGTAGTTTCATGGGTTTGGCTACGCATTATTGATGTTTTATTTTGGTTTTCTCTATAATATCTACCCTATTGACTAGACTCACCCAGAAGAATGAGGCATTTCATTGGTTGGATGAGCGTGAGGAGAGATTCCAAAAGTCAAGTATTTGTTGACTACTACACCTATCTTGACCTCTGACTACTACACCTATCTTAACATTTCCTGAGGAGGGTATTGATTTCACCGTGTATTGTGACGTGCCTGGTGTTAGGTTAAGAGGTGTTTTGATGTAGAAAGGAAAGGTGATTTGTCTATGACTTAAGGCTATTGAAGACTCATGAGAAGAACTATCCCACTCATGACTTAGAGTTGGCAGTTGTTGTCTTCGGTTTGAAGTTGTGGCAGTATTACTATATGAGGTCATTTTTATGTATCCACCGATTGCAGCAACTTATAGTATATCTTTATCAAAAAGGACTTGAATTTGAGGTAGGGAATGTGGATTGAGCTTCTAAAGGATTATGACTAGACTATTATATACCATTTAGGAAAAGCCAACATAGTGGCCAATGCATTAAGCAGGAAGGCTTCTAGCGTGGAAGGTCTTGTGGTGATTCAAGTTGAGGAGTGGCCTTTGGCTAGAGATGTTCAGAGATTGGCTAATGGGTTGGTGAGACTACAACTTTGTAATTAGTGCGGTATGCTTACTATCTTAGAGGCCCTCTTTTTTTTAATTTTGATGGATCAGATTCGTGAACAGCAATTTGAGGATGAGAAGCTATGTCCCATTCAAGACATAGTGACTAGAGGTGAGGCCAAAAAGGTCACGCTTGATACAAATGGTGTTTTGAAGAATGGGGATCGGAGTATGTGTGCCCAAGATGGGTGACTTGATCAGGTTAATACTTGAGGAGACTCATTGTGCTAAATATTCCATCCATCCGAGGACAATGAAGATGTATCATGACTTGAGTTAACATTATTGGTGTTGTGGTATGAAGAAGGACATTGCTGAGTTTGTATCCAAGTGTTTGATGTGCCAGCAGGTTAGGCGTGAGCACTAAAGACTCATGGTTAAGTTTCAGAGGATGCCCATTCCTATATGGAAGTCGGAGCAGATCACTATGAACTTTGTGGTGGGTTTACCTGTAATGACCCGGGCATTGCAAGACTTCATTAGAACTTGAGAATTTTATTTTGGACAAAATTTGGTCCAAGTGTCGTCTCAAGGGAGACCACACGGCCAGTGTGAGGTCACACGAGCCATGTGGCCTCCAGTGAGACAACACTTGGCCTTAATTTTGGGTATTGGGCCTTGGTATGGAGTTACAAGCTAAGGCACGCCACATGGGCTGTGTGACACTTCACGGACTGTGTGGAGGAGCCATGTGGTGGCTTGATCTTGAAGCCCCACCATTTGGGGCTAAGTGAAGGGACATGACCACTCACACGTACACGGGTCGTATGGCTTTCAGATTGAAAATTATTTTAAGTATCGACTTACCGCCTCATAACTTTTTCGTGAAACTTTCCAAGTGTAGGCATACGGGCACCTTCACGACCCGTGTAGTTTCACACGGTTCGTGACCCATCTGTGTGGCTCACTTTTTTCGCTATAATTTTTCTAAGTGTTGGGTGATGATTCTGGAATTTTGTTGAATGAATTTTTGTCTAAGTGTTGGTTCACGTGCACTTATGGACCATGTTGTGCTACACCGCCCATGAACCTGCCATTGAGGTGACGATCGACAATTTTTCCATCCATTTCATTAATGGCATTTTCATAAATTTAATTTATTCTAATGACATTTTGGGACTTCCTATGCTTTTTGAGACTTCTTAATAACCTAAGCCCTTTTCCTAATATTGAAAATTGCTCCTGACATTTGAAAAACTCTCACACTTCTTAAGAAAGCTTGTGGAAAATCAAGCTTGGGATTCAAGGCTAACACTATTATTCTTCAAATTTCTCTTGGGATTTCTTCATTGGGTCTAGGTACGCGGGGTTTGATCTTTGGTTCGTTTCAACCAAACAAACCCAAAACTTTTCTAGCACTTTTCATGAATTTTACTCACTTTAAAGTTGGATTTTCAATTGTCATGATTATTAAATTCAATTAATGTATGGGTTATACTTATTTGATGATTTTGAGTTGATTTAAACTATAATATGATGAATTACATTGGGTTTATGAAATTACGTATATGCATGTCCCTTTTCAAGGCTTGTTTATGCATGGTTGGTTATATGAATTTAATTATGTTTTCATTTGAATTTCATATTATATTGTTGATTTTAGATTGAATCATAATTACCTATGTTTTTCTTCACACATTCATGGCATTTGCATTCATGATATTGGATTATTATTGGAAATCATGAAGTGGGTTTAAGCCCAATTATCTTCTATGATATGATTTTGATAAGTTATTGCTTAATGACAAGAATGTGATCTCATACATGTCTATGATTATGGCTCTTTGAGCATTTTGGATGCTTGCACCATCTTGTATATATGAAGGGCTATTCCTATACATGAGTATTATGACTATAAACTATGATTTTGGCATTTGAGCCTACGTATGAATTATTATGAATGGTGTTTGGCTTTTAAGCCTAAAAATGCATTGACATGATTTGGAAAAAAAATGACTATTGCCTCTTTTGAGAGCATGTATATACATACGTATATGTATTCGTGTGGGAAGATGACTTAGCACCAATGGATTGGGGGCATTAGAGCTATCCCCAAGAGCTCTCTCCCTTTCCTTGAACTATGCCCCTAGCATAGGTTCCTTTCTGAAATAGGTGTTGTTCTCGTAATGAAAGATGCCTCCTAAATGGGTGTTGTTCCCATAAGAAGAAGACATGATATGATATGATATGATATGCTTTATGTGAAAAATCCTATTCGAAATGGGTGTTGTTCCCATAAGGAAGGTTGCTTCATACAATATAGGTGTTGTTCTCGTAAGGTGAAGTATGGTTTACCTTTGGCAAATAGACCATGTCTTTACCGATAAGGGGGTTTTATCGGGATTCAAGTAATAACTCTCTTGATCTTACTCATGTCGGTTGAGGTCACATCTCCACTATATATATATTTCCCATTTTTGTTAATTCCAGGGTTTCTCTGTTGAGCACCATTTGCATTGCATGCATCATGAATTTCATGGCATCTTGTTATATTACATTATTTGCTATATAACTCTTTCTATATTATGTTGTGTCGTCATCTAACATTAAAGTGTAAGTTTGGTAAGTTACATGCATTGCACCCCACATACTTAGTACATTCAAATGTACTAATGCATGCTTTTGCCTAAATGATCTCACCATGTAGATACAGAGGACTTTGATCATCTATCGTTTGACGCTTAGCTCGGATCTCAAGTTTTCTTGTAATGGTGAGTCCTATCTTCCAAGGATGATCCATCATCCTTCTACCTATGTTTCCTTTTATCTCTTTTACTTACTTTGAGGGTGAGCTTGGGGTATGTCTTGGGCCCCCACCTATCTTATGTCAGAGGCATTGTTGCACACCTTGTAAACTCCTTTACGTTATATCTTAAGTGTTATGGTTGAAATTTATGTTATGGCTTTGTTACCTATTGACTATTATTATGTGATTTGGTTATGAGACTTGCGATTTAATTTATGATATGATGGAAAGATCATAAGTCCCGAATTATCCCTATAACGTGAGTCCTACTTACCCGTCCCTTAGTCTTATGTGCTACGTATTTTGTGGATCCATGTTAATTCCTTTCACTAATATATCCTTATAGTGTGAGTCCTGTTTTCCTGTCCCTTAGAACTATGTTTACTTTTGAATGCGCTTCTGAACCGATGATGTAAATTTTGGTAATTTGAGGCTTGTTTGAGGACTCTCAGGTTCCCATTCGTCGTGTCATTCCTAGACCCTAGGTTCGCGTCGTGACATTACCCATGGGTATAATTCCATTTTAGTGATTATGGATTGTTTGACTAAGTTTGCTCATTTCATTCCTACCAAGGTTAAGTACACGGCAGAGAAGTTGGCTCATCTTTATAAAAGTTAGACTATTAAATTTCATGGATTAGCTATCCCTATTTTGTCTGATCAGGGTTCCTTATTCACATCTCACTTTTGGAAGGCCCTGCAGCATTAGATGTGCACTCAGTTAGATTTGAGTACGACATTCTACCCTTAAACATATAGGTAGTTTGAGGAATATTTAGGTACTAGAGGATATGCTCTAGGCATGAGATATTGACTTTGGTGCCAAGCGAGACTAGCATTTGCCTTTGGTGGAGTTTGTTTATAACAACAGTTATCCTTCCAGCATCTAGATAGCTCCTTTTGAGGCCTTGTATGGATAGAGATGTAGATCACCCATAGGTTTATTTGACTCTACTATGGTGGATAGCCTCAATACTCATTTTCTTAGTGATGCCATCGAGCACGTTTGGTTAAATTCAGAGTCGGTTATTGACTGCCCATAGTTTTTAGAAGAGTTATGCTAATGGGAGAGTTCGACCCTTATAGTTCATGTAGGGTGACCGAATATAGTTGAGGATTTATCCCATGAAGAGTGTCATGAGGTTCGGGAAGAAAAGCAAGCTCAA
Organism: Solanum medicagineum; assembly: GCA_026153255.1. NCBI lineage: Eukaryota > Viridiplantae > Streptophyta > Magnoliopsida > Solanales > Solanaceae > Solanum > Solanum medicagineum. The sequence goes on along the minus strand of JAPFFP010035090.1, from coordinate 4,410 downwards.
CCCTAGGTATATTGGCCTTTTTGAGATCTTAGAGTGAGTGGAAGAGGTGGTTTGTAGACTTGCTTTGCCACTTTGTCTATCCTCTATTCATTAGGTGTTTTATGTCGCGATGCTACAATGTTACATTTCAGATGAGTCTCATGTGATTTCCCTCAATTTGGTAGAGTCTGGTCCAGATTTGACCTATGAGGAGCCTGTGACCATTTAAGATAGATAGCTAAGTTGAGGACCAGGGAGATAACTCCAGTGACAATATCAGTCTGTGGTAGAGGCTACATGGGAGGTTGAATCTGATATGCAGACTCATTGACCTCATATCTTTGAGACAATGGTATGTCATTTGCCTTATGTTCAGGAACGAACATGGATTTTAGTGGTGGATGATGTAACGATCCCGAAAGTCATTTTAAAAACTTTTGACAAAATTATGTTTTACCCCTCTGGAAAGCGGTTTCAAGTCATATTTGATTGGTTTTGAAAGTTGATTTTTGGGAATCTTGTAAAATTTGATTTTTTTTCTAAAGAATTAAATTTTGAAGGCTTAAGTGGCCTCATTTTGAAATTTTGAATCATTGGGAGATTTGAGTCTCGGAATGAAGTTTTGTCAATTCCATTGGTTTTGCAGTATGGAAATAGGTTTAGGAAAGTTGTCAGAATCTGATTTGGAGCTGTTATGTGGATTTTAAGTCCAAACTTAGAAATTGAGTTAAAGTTTGACTTAGATTTGACTTTCGTCAACATTTTGAATTTTGGTACTCACATTGAATTTCTAACGGTACCACTAGTTTCGGGACGTGATTTTAATATTAGAATGAGCTTAGTTATAATTTTTAAATTTTTCGGTAGCATTTTGATATTTCAAGTACTTTATCAGATTCTAGGTCAAGGAGACCGCGGATTCTATTTTTGATGATTTTATTGAGCTCGAAATGTCAAAATTAGTCGGGTTGCATGTATTGTTTATGTGTATGGAGTTCTATTCCAAGATTGTAGCCTTGTCGTATTGTGCTGGTGTCTGGTGTCTATTGCAGGCTTCGCAAACACTAAGGGTTGGTTGCTTAAGTAGTCGTTATTTTAGCAAATAGTGTTTGCTTAAGCGAAGGCTACAAAAAAGACTGACCCTTTCGCTAAAGCGAGGACTATTTGAGTGATAGGGCTCATTTAAGCGATCCATTTGTCACTTAAGTGACATCAGAGGCCTGATTTCAGGTCCCTAGTAACGAGTTTTATCCATTTTCTCATTTTAGACTTTGATGGCTCGATTTAGGCGATTTTTACTTAGTTTTTTTATGGGATTTATTAAAAACAGTATTTTTAACTTCCCTCTTCATTATTCATTGATTATTTCTCAATTTTAACATAGAAATTAGTCTTTTTAACTGAGGACATTCAAGATTTTTCTTGAACTTGATTTTTTTTCACAACATTGGTGCACATGAATTCATTTATGCTCCATTTTCAAATTGATTTTCACCAATAGATTTTTGATATGTGAAGAATAATTTCATTTAACAATTTTCAAATTTTAGCCTCAATTTTTGGAATTAATTTTTTGGATCATTTTACCCTATCTCCTCAAATTGTATGATCTTAATGTCATTAACCACAAAATGTAATTGTGAATCTATTTTTTACTAGATTGTTGTCACGACCCAAACTAAGGCTTAGATGTGACACGGTGAATGGGAAACCCAAAGGAACCCAAACAAGCCTCTTAGCATATCTTACACACATCCTTGGTCGGGAAAGCAATTAAACAACAACAAGAGAGTCAAAATAGGGATAAAGGGACTAAGGGAAATCTTTGATATCATAAAAACATAAAGATTCAAGCTCATAGCATAGATACATCGTACTATTCCAACAATGCCTCTAGACTTAGAATGGAGCGGGGCCCAAGACACTTTCTGGGCGCACCCTCATAATGTCAAATATCAACATAAAGAAGTTTTAGGAACAACAAGAGAAAGTAGATAGTTTCCTCTAACTTGAGGACTCGCTAAGCTTATCTTCAAGATGTCAAATAGCCACGTGCAGGAGGATAGTCAAATGGAGCTCCGGTTCCTACATGGTAAAATCATGTAGGGCATAATGTATGTGTTAGTACGTTTGGATGTACTAAGTATGTAGGATGCAATGTAACAAGAGATAGGCAACATAATCAAAATACATAATTATAAGCAATGGATAGCATAATAACAATATGGCATGCATGATCAATGCTTAAAGTAAAACATATTTTGCAAATTATTTATCTTACATGTAACATAATGTATAAGTGTGGGAAGAGACCTCAACCGATATAGAATAAGACCAACCGAACTACAACTTGGAATCCTGACGATTACCCCTCACTGGAAAAGAGGTGGTCTACTTGCCAAGGTAAACCATACTTCAAACTTACTGGAACATGATCCAATTTCGTATGAAGTAACCTTCCTTATGGGAACATGACCCAATTTCGGAAAGGATTTCCTTAGAAACTTCACCATATGGGAACACGACCCAATTTCGGGAAGAACCTCAAGAGAAAGTATACTAAATGGATCCACTAGTAAAGCAAGGGTAAAACCTCATCATATGGTGGCACCTAGTTCAAGGAAAGAGAGCACTCCCTCAATCCATCGGTGCTAAATCTAATCCCACAGAATATATAAAGTAATCATAGCTTTAATAATTTGTAAGAAACATAGAAACATGACACGAGTAGCTCTAAAACATCTTTGACCTCTAATGGTGAGCCTAAGTTCAAACATTAGAATAGATCATCATCAAACATTATCCTTGCATTAACATCAACATCAAGCCTCACAAGAGGTGCAATTTTTAAGAAAGGGGCTTAACCTGGCTTTACAACATCATCAACATTTTCATGAATTAAACACATGTTTAGAAAGCCCAAAATCATCATAAAGTCACTTGACACATAAATCAACTAATAGATCATCAAAACTTTAAGAATTCTTAAAAAGGCATTTTCTTAAACACTTGGGAGTACGTAATGCTAGTACAAAATCATGCAATTCAAGAGTGAAATCATGTGAGAAAAACCAATGTAAATCTACCCACCAACATTTGGTAACATCCTCTAACAAGATACATCAAAAACCGTAGACAAATCTCAGAATAGATCTTAGATTTATAACTCAAAACATGCATAATTGATCAATATTTCATAAAACCCCAATGTAGTTTATAGTCATAATCCATAATAAGTAATATCCATAAGTAAATCAACTTGAAAACATGCATTCTGTATGAAAGGAAGGTTGGGCACCATGGGTGAAAGGACCCAATGGTTGAAACCGACATACCTCAAACTTGGAGATTCCCTTGATGATGATTTGAATGAGAACTTGAAGCTTGAATGAATTTCTTGAGATTCGAAATGCGTTTGGAACCCTTGATTTTGAATGAAATATTTGTCTAAGTGTTATAGCGGGTTTTGGGGAATGCCTTGAATGATATGAGGTTGAAAAATGACCAAGTATAGGTGTTTTTACGCATAGGAAGGCTTAGGCCCAAGACCTCAAGGCCTTGGATCAAAACAGGAAACTAGAGCAAAAATAACACTGGTCCGTGCCCTGGCTGCGTCGCGCCAGGGGCGCAGATCATCTCTGGAATTTGTCATTTTTGGAAAATCAAATTTTGATATGGTTGCTCTAGAATTGGGGTTATACCCATTTCCCACTCAATTTTGCCCCCGATCACGAATATAAAGTCAGATTTTCAATATCTCACACGAATTATGAGATATATGGAAATTACGATTTTGGGCATTTTCGACGCACATTTTCGGGGAACTTTTTGAGGCAGTTTCAATATCTCCCCCTTGGGGATATTCATCCCTGAATGTCAAAGAAACATATATAAGAGGAGTAATCAAGTTGATTTCAGCCCACACAAAATGCAACAATGCACTTAAGCATCATTTCAAAAATCTCAACATAAGTGTCAAAGTCACCATGAACTTGTAAATATAAATATGAATGCACGCAAATGATGTGAGGGCTGAAACTTAAGACTTGGAATCACGTGAAGGACATAGTTGTCATCTTAGGCTTGAATAGAGTGAAAGAGGTACGAATATTGCTCCTTTATGATCGCTTTGGCTTCCCTAGTGACTCCTTTGTCTTGTCGATTCCTCCAAAGAACCTTGACGGAATTTGCATCCTTGTCTCTCAACCTTCTCACTTGTCTACCCAAGATTTCTACCAAAACATCCTTGTAAGTCAAATTATCTTCAACAACTCCCACAACATCAAGAGGCACAATAGCACTTGGGTCACCCACACACTTACTCAACATAGACACATGAAAGACCGGATGAACCTGTCACAGCCCGACCCCGGGGCCGTGACTAGTGCCGATTAGGCACCATTACCGACACAAAGCACGTATTAACACTAG
>JAPFFP010035061.1:0-15371 GCA_026153255.1 Solanum medicagineum | reverse complement strand
AATGGGTATGTGAGAGGTACGTGTGTACATAGTTTTTGTATGTTATTGGTACTTGATCAGGCGGTGAGACCGCATTATTTACATATGATGTGACTATTAGGCGGCAGGACCGCAGCGAAAACCTTGTCGGCCCGCTTATGTATATATATCTGTATGTTGTCTGTTCTAGGCTTCTGTCTGTAGGTGAGGTTAGTCAGAAAAAACAGAGGAAACTCTGTCGAAATTCCGGTAGATTTTTTGTCTGTGATAGTTGGGTTATCAGGTTAGTAGTTGTCTGAGTGCCTAACCGGCTTATCGGGTTAGTAGTTGTCTGAGTGCCTAACCGGCACTAGTCACGGCCCCTGGGGTGAGGTCGTGACAACGGGTTTGTTTCTCACCCCATTGATCCGGATTCTTTCTGAGTCTCCTATAAAGGGGCTCACAGATTTGCCTAATGTTGGGAATAAAATCAGCTAAGCAATTTAGGCTTCCTAAGAACCTTTGGAGCTGGGTTTTATCCTTGATTTCATTGGGGAATTTATTAGAGAACTCTATGGCTCTACAAATAGGTTTGTGGCTTCCTTGACAAAGGTCGTGACCTAAAAATCTGACCGAAGTCTGAAAGAGCTTTATCTTTTTAGCACTTACTACTAGGCCATTAGCTTTAATAACCTTGAATAAGGTGTTGAGATGCTTAAAGTGAGAATCTATGTTCTCGGAAAAGATTAGTTCATCATCTATATAGACAATAGACATGTAAGTGTAAGCATTAAAAATCTGGTTCATTATATTTTGAAACACTAAGTGGGCATTTTTTAGGCCAAAAGGTAAAACATTCTATTCGTAGTGTCCAAAAGGCACATTGAATGTTGTGTTATATTTATCCTTTTCGGCGATTTGGATCTGCCAAAACCCGGATTTCATATCAAACTTACTATACAAATTTGCTTTGTAAGTCCTTTTTAAAAGATCCCTTTTGTTAGGAATTGTATGCCTAATCCATTTTAGGACAGAGTTAAGAGGTTTATAGTTTATAACTAATCTAGGGGCTCATCTTTCCTTTTCAGCGTTGTTATTGACATAAAATGCTGAACAACTCCAGGGAGAGTCGGAGTGACGAATAATACCATTTGTTAATAAATGGTTTATTTCCTTTTTATAGATTTCCATCATATCGTGACTCATCTGGATTGGTCTGGCTTTAGTGGGGATGGCTTCTTCTTCAAAGGCAGTTATGTAAGGGAGTTCAACAGAATGCTTTTTTCTTTCCCAAAATGCATTAGGAAATTTAGAGCAAATTTCTTTTTCAATGTTTTCTTGAAGGGTTTTGATCTTCGTGACCATTTTCGGGGTTTTTGAAATTTGCTTAATTTTTTTAGTCTTTATTTCTTCTTTTAAAAAAGAAATATGGTTAGAAAGTCTATTTAGTTAAAAAACTGTTTTTTCTTTTATCAAATTACTTTCTTCAAGAGAAAGAGTTTTTATAAAAGGAAAGAAAATCTCTTGACCATGAATGACCGTATGAATACTGTCAAAGTTGTCTGTATACGATTTTAACTGGTTAATGAAGGATAACACAAGAATAATATCTTCATTGATATTTTCAGTTATTACAAAACCATTTGTAAAGCAAATATTATTATTACAAATATGAGCTTTAGAAAGTTTGTAATTAATTTTTCATTCTTTGTCTAGTGGCGGAGTAAAGACGGGCAGTGCCCTTTTTCAGATATTTTAAAAGAATTAATCCCTTAACGATGCAATTGCGATCGGCACCGCTGTCGAGAAGGACTACTTATTAATAACCAAATCCTTCCCTGTAACCATTTTTATGGGAATGTGTTGACTCAAAGATTTGATAGTAAAAATCACTGGTTTGCTTTCTTGGAGAGAATCTTCTTGGTCTTGGTTATGAATAAAGTAGCCCTTCTGACACCAGTGTTGATCGCAATTGCATCGTTAAGGGATTAATTCCTTTAAAATACCTGGAAAAAGGCACTACCCATCTTTACTTAGCCACCGGAGAAAAAATGAAAAATTAATTACAAACTTTCTAAAGCTCATATTTGTAATAATAATATTTTCTTTACAAATGATTTTGTAATAACTGAAAATATCAATGAAGATATTATTCTTGGATTACCCTTCCTTAACCAGTTAAAACCGTATACAGACAATTTTGACGGTATTCATATGGTCATTCATGGTGAAGAGATTTTCTTTCCTTTTATAAAAACTCTTTCTCTTGAAGAAAGTAATTTGATAAAAGAAAAACAGTTTTTTAACTAAATAGACTTTCTAACCATATTTCTTTTTTAAAAGAAGAAATAAAGATTGAAAACATTAAACAAATTTTGAAAACCCCGGAAATGGTCACTAAGATCAAAACCCTTCAAGAAAACTTTGAAAAAGAAATTTGCTCTGAATTTCCTAATACATTTTGGGAAAGAAAAAGGCATTCTCTTGAACTCCCTTACATAACTGCCTTTGAAGAAGAAGCCATCCCAACTAATGCCAGACCAATCCAGATGAGTCATGATATGATGGAAATCTGCAAAAAGGAAATAAACCATTTATTAACAAATGGTATTATTCGTCACTTCGACTCTCACTGGAGTTGTTCAGCATTTTATGTCAATAAAAGTGCTAAAAAGTAAAGAGGATCCCCCAGATTAGTTATAAACTATAAACCTCTTAACTCTATCCTAAAATGGATTAGGCATCCAATTCCTTACAAAAGGGATCTTTTAAAAAGAACTTACAAAGAAAATTTGTATAGTAAGTTTGATATGAAATCAGGGTTTTGGCAGATCCAAATCGCCGAAAAGGATAAATATAAAACAACATTCAATGTGCCTTTTGGACACTACGAATAGAATGTTTTACCTTTTGGCCTAAAAAATGCCCCCTTAGAGTTTCAAAATATAATGAACTAGATTTTTAATCCTTACACTTACATGTCTATTGTCTATATAGATGATGTACTAATCTTTGCCGAGAACATAGATTCTCACTTTAAGCATCTCAACACCTTCTTCAAGATTATTAAAGCTTATGGACTAGTAGTAAGTGCTAAAAAGATGAAGCTCTTTCAGACTTCTATCAGATTTTTAGGTGACAACCTTTGTCTAGGCAGCCACAAACCTATTTGTAGAGCCATAGAGCTCTCTAATAAATTCCCCGATGAAATCAAGGATAAAACCCAACTCCAAAGGTTCTTAGGAAGCCTAAATTATTTAGATGATTTTATTCCCAACATTAGGAAAATCTGTGAGTCCCTTTATAGGAGACTCAGAAAGAATCCGGATCAATAGGGTGAGAAACAAACCTGTAGTGTTAAAAGGATCAAGGAATTGGTCCAGAACCTCCCGTGCTTAGGAATACCTAATCCTGACGCATTCATGATAGTCGAGACAGATGCCTCTGACATAGGATATAGAGGAATTCTTAAGCAAAATCTTAGTCTAGAAAGTGGAGAGCAACTAGTAAGATTTACATCCGGAGTCTAGAACTCGGCAAAAAAGAATTATAGCACAATAAAAAAGGAAGTTCTTTCTATTGTGCTATGTATCACTAAATTTCAGGATAATTTAGTTAATAAAGAATTTTTGCTTTGAGTAGATTGTAAATCTGCAAAAGAAATCTTGCAAAAGGATATGAAAAATCTTGTTTCAAAACAAATATTTGCTAGATGGCAAGCTCTAGTATCGCGCTTTGATTTTTCAAATTGATTTTATTAAAGGAGAAAATAATTTTCTTCCTGATTTCTTAACACGAGAATTCCTACAGGGTCATGAAGCCAATGAGGCCTAACTCTCCATTCAAAGGAGCCAAAGAAGAAAGGCAGATGCTCCTAGCCCAACCCTTCGCACCAAGCCTAGTACAACTTAGGCCCCTCATTTCCTCCCCTGCCTTCACCAAGCAAAAACAAATTCTCAGTCCTAGCAGACCTTCCCAAAATTGAAGGCCCAAAGCCTGAGTCAGAGTCCAATTCCAAGAATCGTTCTGTTCTACAGCACAAAAAGAATTATGAAATGAAAGCCCCCGAATCTTTCACCCAAGCAGTAGATTCTAGAATCACTACCCTAAAATCGCAAGAATCGGCCACTTCTTCTAAGGAAGAAACCTTTGATTTCGTTACCTCAAATGTAATACCCATCTTAGCTCTTGACAAAGACTATGAAAATTGCAAAGTAGCAGATCTAGCCAAGCCATGTTACAACAATAAAAGCTTTGTAGATAGCGAAGACCCTCTACACACCCGATTGTTCTTTAAAGCAATTCTTGTCGACACAGTCTCCATTGACGTAGAACATACCTATAGTGAACGAGACCCTGATTTCATTCAATATTCCCAATGTACCATTAGGAGAATACTATCTCCTTTTGAGTGGCCAGTAGATCATTTGCTCACACCAATACCATTAAGTATGCTCCATAGGCCCCAGACCTATAACTGGTACACTTACAAGGAAGCCTGGTATAATTTCATGTACATTAGACCTGGTCATACTTGGTTCATCAAATACTGCCCCGAGTTAGTCAAAGCCATTATCCCTAGATGGTTCTATAAATGGTGGAAATGCTTTAGAGGAACTCAACGAATTCTTCCTAAGCAATTTCTGCAAAGGGTTGAAGAATTTCAAATTAAGCAGGAAATATCAACCCTGCCACTACACATAAAAATGTGCAAATACTACATTTTAGAAAAGGATATCCTACATCGTCAGTTAGATTTCTCCATCACCGAGTCAGAAAAAATCAGGTATTTATCCAAAGAGATAAAAGTCAAAGGATGGGTTCCAAAATCCAAACCACTTACCAAAGGAAAAGGAGCAGCTAGTCTTGCAAAGCAATCCAAGGAAGAGCTCAAGAAGAAGCTTAAGCAGGCCCTTCAAGATATCGACAACCATGAAGAAAGTGCAATAATGCAACTCACTACAGAAGCTAACTCTTCAGGAGAAAGCAACAATGGAGATATATGTTCTCCTAAAGGAATGGCACAGGCCTACCAAGACTTCTATTATGAATAGAAAATTGACCCTTGAAGAAAAGTAGAGATTCAAAGAATCGAAATTACTTTTCTCAAAGGATGTTTACTATTCCTAAAAGGAATCTTAGCCGGGGTACTATTCCAAGTTAAAAGCAGGGAACATGATACCACCCACTATTATTACTTTTCTCGGTGGAAATGCCCACTAAAAGTCTTGTGAGTGCTTACTTTATCACTACCTTCCAAAAGGAGGAAAAACTGATAAGCATACTTCCCTAGGTCTATTAGGAAGGAATCTTATCCTTCACACGTCCACTAAGGTCCTTGTCAATAAAGGCCTACTCTCTCTCTGTTGGCAAAATTTTAGCCATCCACTTGTATACATGAGATGCATTAGCTTTTCTTTTAGGCTCTATAAAAGCCCCGTCCTAAATCATCAAAGCCATCAGAAAAATCACCTACTCAATTTTCTCTTAGCCTTTCCCTTTGTACTCTCTTTTGTAATTCTCCTTTAATGCAAGTGGTCAAGTTCTTCTAAGTAATCTTCTCTTTTAATTTTGAATTTGAATAATTTTAATTTATTTGAATAATTTCAATTTATTCACTCTTTATACGATCCTAAAATTAAAAATTGGTATCAGAGCCATGATGGAAGTATACATACTTAGCATGAGCAACTAAGTATCCATATTGTCCGGAGCCTGTTTGTTTTACGTTCTTACTATGTTAATATTAGAATAAGTATATGTTATAATTCTGATTATTACTATTCCTTATTATCATGTTTAAAATATTTTCTACTTTGTATGAGGTACTTATCTCTCTTTATGTATGTGAGGCTTCCGAGTAATATCCGGTTTAAGACGTTGGTCAGCCGTAGAAAGGTCGTAGCCAGGAGGGCATGAAAGACAGTTAGGTGGTCCCATCGCTAAGATAACTCTAGAGAGAGAAGAGGTAAAGCCAAGAGGACATGTAGAAATACTTAAACCTTTGATAAATAGGAATAGTAATTTTCAAAATTATTCACATATAAATTTTTTAATATTCTCATAGTCAAGATAGTATAACACAGGACTCTAGACAGTAGTCTTTCCCGTGACTAGCAAAAACCTTGTCAATAGTGTTAACATTAGTTCTAAGGAAACCCAGATTGCCAAAACAGAAAGTAGTTTAGAAAACTGGAACATACCAGAAGAACCTTTTCACAAGATCTACCAAACAGGTAGTTTTAGCTTTATTAAGAAGCATAATATTAAGACCTGTGAGTCCACTGTAGCCATTAATAATTCATTAAAAATTATTAAGTTATTAAATGAGCAAGATATAAGCAAATATAAAACTCAGTTTAATTATTGACATATAGGACTTGTTCAGGTCGCCATAAAACCCTTCTTTAGATAAATACCTGATTCTTTCTGACTCGGTGATGGATAAATTCCAACTGACGATGTAGGACCTTGTCAATATTGTTAACATTAGTTCTAAGGCAACCCAGATTGCCAAAACAGAAAGTAGTTTAGAAAGCTAGAACATACCAGAAGAACCTTTTCATAAGATCTACCAAACAGGTAGTTTTAGCTTTATTAAGACATGTGAGTCGACTTTAGCCATTAATAATTCATTAGAAATTATTAAGTTATTAAATGAGCAAGATATAAGTAGATATAAAACTCAGTTTAATTATCTGCATATATGACTTGTTCAGGTCGCCATAAACCCCCTTTTTAGAAAAGGTCTAGATATTCCCGTTTGTGCACTCCTTAGAGATGCCAGATTTTTGAACTTTGAAGATTCTCTTCTAGGAGTAATTGATAGTAACCTAGCTGAAGGGCCTGTTTACTTCAACTGCTACCCTAATTTCTCTGTAGATATCAATGATCCAAACATATTGGATACTTTGACTCTTAATGTTAAGACCAAAAACATGAATAGTAAAGCTGACACTAGAGAATTAGTTGTCAATTATCGAGTCTACTGTAGACTCATGGGTACCACTCTAGCCCCAAAGGCTAAAATCGAGAGTGTTAAAGGTGTCACTGTGTTAATGGAAGCTAACTAAGAGCATAGTACCATCTTTATTCCTCGACTCCTCAAATGGACTGGTATCCTCAGAAGTACTGACTCGCACTTCAAGGCCGTTACCTAGCCTAGACCCTCTTTTTCTGAAAATAGACGGATAGAAAGAGTAGTTCAGAATCCTGATGGTTCTATTGATCTTAAGTTTCTCGACTACAAGTTGAGTCAAATCTCTGAATCCACTTCAAAAGCCCAGGAGGAATCCAGTAGCTTTAGGTCTAACACTGATAGGTCCGACAAAGGGAACTCGGAGGAGTTGATTTCTCTGGTGAAATTTCTAAAGTCTTTTACCAACCTAGGGTCCATGAACCGAGTAGTCCGACTAATTCTAACATGGAACTACCTAGGCACTATTCCGACCCCAGTTTAGGTGTCATTAAGGCAGAAGACAATTACTCTCCTGACCTTAAAGCACTCAAAGTTCTTTGGACTGATCCAAAAAACAAGCTAAAAGTCAAATGGTATGTCGATACCTATTCCCAACAACAGAGAGCTCTATTCGGAAAATAATGGATTGCTGACATGAAAAGAATCAAATGTGACATTAAGTTCTTTAAGTGGTTCGACATCACTGGAAAACTTGATGACCAAAGAGATTCTCTTCAAGTCTTAGTAAACAAATGGTATACTCAATCCAACATAGTGATTGAGTCTACTATCCCTCCCTTAGAAGGAATAAAGATTCCTCGTTCTAATGAAATCGTCTTGCAGCCCCTTTTCAAGCTAAAAAGCGAAAGACCTTATCAACCTTTGCTCCAATTAATCTAGAGATCTAGCGTGTAGCAAGAAGAATGACTCAAGAAAATGTAAATGTTGCGGTGAATGAAGCTGTAAATCAGAATGATGATGTTGAGGATGGAGACGACAATCCACCACCAAGGGAGAATAGACTACAACTCAGGGATTTCAACAAGAATGCCGATGGATGGAACCAATATCAACTAAATCTCGTAGCCATGGACGTTACTGGAGCTATACTGTTGCCACTATTATCGGCCGACACTAAGTTCAGGTGTCAAGTGGATTTCTCCAACTGTTTCAAAACTGTGGTTTATTCGCGGGTCTACCTTCTGATGATCCTCATAGCCATCCGCATAATGTGGCTTTTATGGGCAAGAGTGTGATGGGTACGCAGAATCTTTCGATGGATGTTGTTGGGTTGCATGTATTCCCTCTATCTCTTATTGGTAATGCAACAGTTTAGCTATCAGAACTCCCACAAAGCTCAATCACCAGTTGGGCAGAATTGCAAAGAGCCTTTTTGGAAAGATACTTTCCAAGTTCAAAGAAGCTCAAATCGAAGGATCAAATCAATAACATTGAGCAATTGTCGAGTGATTCCATTAGCATAATATAGGAGAGGTTTACGAAGTGCTTGAGAAGTGTTCCAGACCATAAGATCATTGACGATGCCTTAGTGGAGATTTTCTATCAGGCTCTTGATGAGAATAGTCAAGCTTGTGCCAATACCAACATGGGAGGCATGTTCTTAGATCAATCGTTCACACGAATACCAGAAAAATAAAGCAAGTAGTCAAGACTAACAGAACATGAGGGAAATGGGAGAGAGCTTCTATAAGGAGCTCATGTGTGGTGAATTTTAGTTTAGAGCAAGCCAAAATCAACGAGGAGATCATGCAACAACTTGCTCAACTCTGCACGAGTATGGACTTAGTGGTTAAGCAAAGTTAAGAGTGAGTTCATGCGGTAGTCTACCAACCTCCTAAAGCATCTATGTATGAAGAAAACTATTATGATGAGGATGCTTGCTTTGTTAGAGGTCAAGAGATGGGTTTTCAGGACAACTCCCATTCCAATTAGGACTATTTGCATCAAGGTTCCGAAAACCAAGGTCGAAACTAAAATCGAGAGGGTTCTCATAAAGATAACTATGGGGGTTACTTTGAGAGAGATAGAATTCCATAAATAGAGTGGGATCGAAGAGATAGGAGTGGTCCTTTCGTGCCACCCCATAGTCGTGATCGGGGCTAGTAATTCAAGAATTGAAGAGATGTTTAACCAGTTGATAAAGAAGGCTGAAACACAAAATGAGACTTTCAAGGGGATGAAGTCTGATATTTCAAGTATAAACCAGAAAATAGAGTCTCATTCGATGGCCATCAAGCAAGTAGAACAAAAATATGGTCAAGTACCTACTCAATTAAATCAATGCCAAAAAGGTACATTGCCAAGTAATACGGTCCAAAACTCAAAAACTGATGGGCATTGTAAGGCGGTCACAACTAGGGGAGGCAAGAGTACTATTGATCCTCTAATGCTGGTAGTTATGGATGTGGGCATGAAGAGATAATTGTGGAAGAGGGTGTGAATGAAAGAGGTAAAGGCAACAAGGATGTAAGCAATGAAGTGTCTAAGGAGCTAGAGAAGGGTAAGACCATCCCAAGACCTCCTCCTCCCTTTCCACAAAGACTCAAGCAAAAGGAGGAGGATGGTAAATTTAAACACTTTCTCTCCATGCTGAAGCAATTATCCATCAGCATTCCTCCTATTGAAGCATTGGAGAAAATGCTCGAGTATGCTAAGTATAAAAAAGATTTGGTGACTAAAAAGCACACATTGAGACAAGAGCTTTCTCAAAAGCTCCAACATTGTAATGCCACTACTATCAAATCTTTGGTCCAGACAAGGGAAGATCCAGGTGCATTTACCATCCCTTGTGCCTCGGTGATGTGGAGTTTGCAAGAGAGTTATGTGATTTGGAAGCAAGTATCAATTTGATGCCTCTTGTAGTGTTCAAAAAGCTTGGTTTGGGTTCTTTTACTCCCAGAGAATGAGGTTATTAATGGCGGATAGGAAAATCAAGAAACTGGAGGGAATAATTTATGATGTGTTAATGAAAGTGGATAAGTTCATATTCCCGACAAATTTTCTGATTCTTGATTGTGAGGTTGATTTCAAGGTTCTTATTATTCTGGGAAGACTATTTTTGGATACAGGGAGAGCCCTGGTGGATATGGATTCTGTTCAACTTATGTTTAGGATAAATGATGCAGAAGTGGTTTTTGACATCCGCCAATCTATAAAGCACCCCGAAGAACTAAAAAGCAAAGTGTGGGTTGTTGAAAATTTTGAACATTCATGATGACTACGTCATACCACGACATTAAATTAGGAGCTAATTAGGAGGCAACCCAAGAGATTTTGATGGTTTGATTGTTTTTAAGTTCATTTCCATTGTGTAGATTTAAGGTAGTATTTTGATTGTTATTGTTAGATAATGGACTTGTTGTATGTTGGGATAATGGTGTGTATTGAGAAGAATGTGCAGGTGTTGAACAAAATAGCAAAATTGCAGAGATTTTCATCTGAGCAAGTCTCTATGACCAGGTCTACGAGTCATATTGCACCTTACGACTCGTATTCCTATCTCCTAGAGAGTTACAGTGGTCAGGTGAAGTTGCACTCCATCTACGATCAAACGTTACACTCGTAGTACAAGCTACGAGTTGTGAATGGGGTTTGTAATGCCCACGTATGTTTTGAAATTTTCTTAAGTGTTGGATAATCTATGGGAGCAAGACCTACGTGTCGTAGCTTAAGCTATGACTCATAGTCAGGGTTTCATAGACCCGACCTGGTACATTTTAACCGTGACCTGATAAGGTATAAATAGGGATACAAAATTATTTTAACCCCACATTTTAACCTTAATCGGGGAAAACTACCCTAATCCTTTCTCCCCAAGCTTTTCCGACCATTTTTCCAACACTCAAACCCGTTTTCCGGTGAGATTTTTTCGGCAACACCTAGGGTTTCCATCAATCATTTTCATCTCTTCTCTTCAAGTTCTTCAGTGCTTGTGGTAATTTCCTAAGCTACTATTGATCTTAAATTCATTGTGTTAAGACTTGGGTGAGTTGATGAATGTGATAGAGTATGTATTGAATATGATATTCTTGTGGCATGTGATTTGCTAATGCTAAACTAGGGTTGCCATTGAGGTAGTTGATTAATATGCCTTGAGTTTGGTGTTATGGACCTAAGATTTTGATCAAATGATCATACTATCAGGTGTCTTGTGTGATTTAATAATTGTCATTGTGATATGAATGCCCATAAGTTTTCAGTTTCATAAGAGCATGATCATGTTGGGTTAATATGTTGTTACTGAAACCATTTGTTGATCACTTCTTGATGTACTTGTTGAACCATGTCCTCAAATTAATTGTGAGTGTGATTGAATTATCTTGTTTTGTGTGATTTGGGGATGGTGATACGAGTTTACGTTTGAATGAATTAGGGAAGATTGATTTGATTGAGTATTCATTGCTATAGTCTTTGTTGATGGGGTAAGTATTTGCTTTGAAATAGTATTTGGGGATGGGGTCATATGCTTCTAATGTGAGTGTTTTGCATGACCTGTTTCGATACTGTTAGGGCTACTTTTGAATTCTTCGTAGGGTCCGTATGGTGAGTTGAGATGTTTCAAGTACTTGTTGCTTCTTCGAGAGTCTTCTACGACTCGTAGATGAGTCTATGAGTCGTAATTGCCTCTTATAAGAAGTGATAGTTCCTTTGAAGTCCTTCGAACTCATTACACAAGACCCACCTACAGGTCATATATTTCTCTACGAAGAGTAGTTGGGTTTCGTGGACTCATGCCTGTCATAACTTTGGTCCTTGGCACCTCATACGAAACCAGTCTACAACCCGTAGCCATGGCTACGAGTCGTAACTGCATTTCATATGAAGTTCCAATGTTTAATTTCATCATGTACCCTTGGTTTACGAGACCACAGTACGACTCATAGTCCTAACTACGAGGCATACCTGCCTCTCATAATAGTTGACTGCAAGTGATTCTAGCCACTTTTTCTTATGTTTTTATTTTGTTCTTGGCTTTCATTTGTTGATTATTTGGGGCTAATTATTGTTTAGTTATAATTTTTTTCAGATATCATGGCCCTTTAAAGCAAACTTGCAGCAATAAAAGTTTTCAGGAGACAGCTCAGAGACGAGCCTTCTAATACTGAGCACTAAGATGAAAATTAGGCTCAGCAGAGTGGGTCAATTAAGGTTCATAATGTTCGTCCTGATACAGAGGCTGAGGTTCCTCATATAAGGGTTGCTGCAAGAGTTGCTCAACCGCAAGTTTGAGATGATAGTCCCTCCCAGTCTGAGGAGGAGGGCATGGGGATGAGTCTGAGCAGCGTATTCCATAGATTTCTCCTTCAGGCATGGAGTCTAGTTCCAAAGACGCCTCTCAGGTCAGAGGAGATGCCAACTCCTTAGTTTCCCTATCTACTTCTTCAACACCGGATCCTAGAACTCATCGATGAGGTGTCGAGGGCATGAAGACTACATTTGATGAGGGTCGATAGCCAAAGTGGCAAGGGAAGATCGTACGGTCGATTTATGAGGATCCCCAATTGATTGATACTTGATTAAGCCATGTCCCAGGAGTTGAGTACGCTATGACATGATATGGGCTCAGATGGTTGACTGTTAAGCTTTATTGTTATTCTCCAGTCATGGTACGGGAATTTTATGCATCCTATGCAGCCACCATACTCATGATCTTCCCAAAGGAAGAAACCTCTCGAGAAGCCTAGATTGAGAGAGGTGTTGGTGAGAGGATGGCGGGTCGATATATCGGAGGAGACAATTCGCTGTGTAATATTTGATCCTACATACCAGCACTAAGTTCTACAACTGTGTCTGATCGTAGATTGAGCAAGATCAAGAAAGTTATGATTGCAAAGAATACAGCATAGAGGACAAAGCTATTGAGATGGGTTGCTAGACATATTGCCAAGTGTGGTCCAGAGCCTAGTTGGGTCACTTCACATTCAGAGCCTTTATGAAGGCCTACCTCTCCTTTCCTGCCAAGTTTTGGTGGACCATTGTCAAATCTCGCATCCCACTGACTTTTATGGATAATATGCTTACATCGGAGGAGCAGTTTTGGTAGCTGGCACTCTAACTGGCTATGACATTGATTGGGCACGACTCATAGTTGAGAAAATTCATGAGTCGGTGCTCAGGAGGACCACATCCATACCATACCCTACTCTTATCTATAGACTCTACCTAGCAGCAAGAATGCAGATATCACTTCATATAGATCCTTTAGTTCCAACCCTCAACACCATAGATCCCAACCTAATAAAGGCTTATGAGAACCCCTGGCACTTCAGAGGGCACAACCTCTACACATGCCTAAGCCATTTATGCTAGAGCCACAGGTTGAGGGTTCGATGACACGCCCCACCACTACTCTAGATGCTGCTAGTGATGATAGACCCCAGCAGTCGGAGGTAGTCGACATTGAGGGGGGTCCCATTGCAGTTGCACCTACAACAGATGCTTCTACATCATAGGTTTCTACACTGGGCATGGTTCACATGTCTGCAATTGCTTTTCAGGCCATGGCGAAGAGGTTATCACATGCTGCTGCTCAGTTGTCTCAACTCATGTAGTAGATTAGGCCGTGGGTCCGACAGGCAGTTGAGGACTTGGAGGCTCGATGCAAGGCATTCACTACTTCCACAGTTGACGAGCGTATTGCTAACAGTGGATGCCCGCGTTGACCTTTTTGAGGAGCGGATATAGAAAAGACTAGCTGAGGCCTGGCCATTGGACTTTTCAGCCTTTCGTGAGGAGCTAAGGCTGACTTGATTTCCTCATTAGCGACTCCAGTTACAGTTCCTGAGTCTACACCATTAGAGGAGCCACTATTTGATCTTTTTACTTCAGAGGATCACCCATAGCCTACTCGCGGAAAGAGACCCATTGTTGAGGATGATGATATAGAGGGGCGGCAGGTGCATCAGAAGACCTCCGTGATTGATGAGGAAGCGGCAGAGGATGAGTTAGAGCGAGTCTTGAGGGAATCGAGAGAAGAATAAGAGTGGATACAAGCTCAGGAGAAGGACAGACTGATAGGTATTGTCTTATCCAATGCAGCTGCAGTGCAGACTATCCCGCCGGAGGGAGATGATCAAAGGCAGCCAGAGTCTGGTGCTTAGGCACTAAGATCTGTTTGTTTTTTTGACCCTTTGCATTTATTTTGATTCTGATATTATATATTGAGGAAAATGTACAATTATTTCGATTGGGTGTGGGTAGCTATGGACTAAGGTGAAGTTAAAGTAGCTTTTAGTCCATATCTACCCCAAATTTAGATCCCAAGTTTTCTTGCCTGTGTTCTTTTTCCTCATAGATATTTAATTTTTGTTGAACCGGCATGTGTAGAATGTCTTAGATAATATTTGTAGTATATAGTAGTTGAACTTATGGCATTTGTCTTGTTTTTTGATGTTTTATGAAATATTTTAAAAATTGGTACCCATCAAAATTTTTGAGTAGTTGTTATATTGCAACCTTGCATGTTTGAATGATTTGGCAATATTTGTTCTAATTAAGTGAGGGCAATTTGATACATGAAGCATGACCTGTGAATTTTTGTTGTCTATGTATGCAATGTCATATGTTTGTGAGCTGGTTTTATTATGTTCCTGCATTATGTACTAATTCAAAACTTGCCTTGTAACTTTAAGTTGGACTGGCGATTATATGGACCAGAAAGGGATCTTAGGCTCTGTTCTTTGAATTAGTCCACTTTGACCTTAAATGACCAATCAACTGAGAATTTAATCCCTTGTTCCAAATGTTTGGGCCTTACGTGTACCACTTCTTTCTTAACACCTGATTAGCCTAGCCTTGTTTAGTGAAATACTTAAAGGTTGGCCCCGGTCTATCCTTGAACATTGTGAACCTTGATTGAGACAAAAAGTCTAAGTTGAGGGTGGCTACCAAAAGTGGTATTGGTTTGGAGAATAGATATTGTCCACTTAGATATAGGCTAAAGCCTATTTAAGGGTGACTAGTATAAGGGTAAAATAGCAAAAATGAGATGGTGAGTTGGAAATAGAAAGAAAAAGAGGAAAATCTTCTAACAGGTGAAAGAAAAAGAAAAGTGTGCCTTAGATTGAGTTGAAAAAGAAAAACAGTGTGTGAAAAATAAGGCAAGAGCTGAAAATGTGAAGAAAATACCCGAAAAGCTTGAATGTGAAGAAGAAAGGGAGAATAAGGTGGAAATGATTGAGTGTCAAGGTGAAAGTGTCAAAAAGCGTGGTTTAAGATTGGTCTTTGGTCACTAATTGTCTAAAATGTCATACCAAAGCCTCATGAGCCTATGTTACAAGCTTATAGAGTCCTAAAGTGATCGCAACCCAATTAGTCAAAAGTCCGGGTCATGAGTATACGGGTAAGCCTATGGTATTGGTCATCATGTATGAATGTCATTAATGAGAGTGAGTATACTTGTACAATCCATTGGTTAAATTCTTCTGAAACTTTA
>JAPFFP010035040.1:0-15372 GCA_026153255.1 Solanum medicagineum | reverse complement strand
ATGGTGGAAGACACTATGATCAATCCATTGACGGATTTGACCTATAGTTTTTCGGTTTGATTTCTTCCACTCTGACTTCTCGGCAGAATCAAGATTTTTACCTTTCAATTCGATAGGATCAAATAAATCGTTACAGTTTAGGAGATCTTCCATCCGAGATCTCCATGACGTGTAGTTGGTGGAAATGAGCATAATCATGGCTCCGGAAGATGACGTTGACTCTTCTGTGGTCATTATCACCTTACAATAGCATTCACCAAAACGAGGCTGGATCTTGAAAAATGGAGCTCACCGTTACGTCTTGAACGATAAAAAAAGGTGGAATTGACACTTCTGGGCCAAAATTCCACTATTGGGAAGAACAACAATTTCGAAAACTTTAGGGACCAAACTGTAATTTCAGAAAGTTCAGGGGCCAATCTAAAATTTCCTGAAAGTTGATGGACCAAACTAAAATTTCAGAAAACATTAGGGGTCACTTTGTAATTTCTGAAACTGTTGCAGATTCCGGCTATGAACAGTGTTTCCGGTTGTCTTCTCCGGCGGAACTCCGGTGAACAATATCGTCTTCTCCGGCAGAACTCAGGTAGCGTTGACCAAACTTTGACTGTAATTTTCGGGCTCGTTTGAGCTCCGATTAGGTCACCGTTTGGTGCGCTGGATTCCGTTCAACCAGACGAATCCAATGGTGCAATCAGAATTGGATTTCGAATAAAACTCAGAAAATCCAAATTCAATCCGTCACCTGAAAACTCGACCAACGCTTCTAACTTGGCTCTGATACCACTTGTTGAGGCCAAAGGAACAATAAGCGTTGGTAAACACAAATTTAAGAGAAAAATTTCTTCTATTACATACAAGAATAGAATACAAAAACAACTCTCAGCCTCACACATTACACACTTCTTGGTGTTCTTAGTGATATTTAATGAAGGCGCTCAGCAGCTCCTTTTATATGGGAAATTCTACCCCCTTGATGTCATTGATGACATCAATGACAAAAAAAATATAATTCAAACTTTGCTGCTTTGCAGCATTTCTTGAACTGAATCTGCAGCCATAATTGAATAAGCAGCCAACCATATTTGACAGCAACCATTAGCAGCCATGCAGCCATTGTTGACCTTCTTATAGGTGGGACTTCTTCATTACTCTCATTATTCTGGACAAGAAAATTAAAAATTTTGAGAATTTGCCATCCAGCAAGTCTGGTTATTAAGAAGATCCAGATGAGGATTATCTTAGTGAATCTTGTTAAGTTGCATGCAATTGTTGAAATCAAATTTGCAACTGCAAATTTGATCAATTTTGGAGGCTGCAAATTGTTTTCAACAAAAGTGGCAAATGGTTGGCCACCAACTTTGTGGAAAAAGGGAGGCTGCCACCTACCAAGTTACTCCTATATGAAGGAGTAATTTATTCCCCATTCAATTAATTCAGAAGAGAAAAAATACAGAGAGAGTCACAGAGAGAAAGTGAGCATTTTTCTTCTGTGAAGTATACCATATACTATAAAATAAAATAGTCTGTGAAGAAAAATTAGAGTGTGTGCTTTGAAAATATTTTTTTTCTAAAAGAAATAGTGTGATCACTAATTTTGGTATTTTTCTCTGAGAGCCTACTATTTGTAATAGTAGAAGATATTGTACACTTGTGCCTACTATTCGTAATAGTAGAAGAAATATAGTAGAAGTATTGATTTGTAGACGTAGCTCAAAAGTTTTGGGTGAACCACGTTAAATTTTCTGGTTTTTATTTTATTTATTTATTCCTCCTAAATTTTATTGCTCACTCCGCTGCCTGGACCCCAACAAATCTGTCAACCAACTTAAATATCTAAACTACAACCAACTTAAGCTAAAAGATAAGCAATTACCTACTAAACTTAAGCTAAAGTGTAGGCAACTATCTACCCACACAATGGGAGCTATAAAATAATATCCTATGACTTGGTGAAAATGGATAGAAGAGAGGATAGTTAATACACCCCCTCAAGTTAGGCATGTGGAACAATGCATTACATGGAACAACATCTAGCAAATGCTAATTTAGGTAGTGGCTCGGTGAAGATATCAAGAAGTTGGTCACAAGAATGAGTATGAGTAACATGAACCTGATGAGCTTGAACCTAGTCACGGCACATGCAAAATCTACAACATATTTCATATGTGTATGAAATACCGGGTTGTGAGATAAATAAGTAACTCCAACATTGTCATGGTAGATTGTTGGCATCTTTCAAAATGGTGACCTGCAATTTATGAAGTAAGTGTCACACCCAATTGAGCTCCTCAAGTGCATTGGCCACTGATATGCACTCGCCACTGTGGATGAGAGAGCCGCAAGATGTTACTTTGTTTGATGACCAACTGACCGGATTTGGTCCAAAGAAAAGGATGTAACCTGATGCAGAGATTCTATCATTTAGATTGCCAACCCAATCCACATCAGCATACATAAAAATTAGAGTTAGAGTTGTGAAGGATACAAAGTCCTAAACTCATAGTTCCATTTATATACCCTAGTACTCTTTTAACTGCTTTCCAATGTTCATCAGTTGGACCATGAATAAATTTTAACTATCTATTGACTACATAAAAATGTCAGACTGAGTGAGGGCCAAATATTGCAATTTTCCAAGAGTACATCGTTAGCGTGTAGCATCAATAGGTGGAGAACCATCAGCTACTCGGAGTGGCATACTGGAACACATGGGAGTAGAAACACCTTTACGATTGTCAATTGTCCATATCTAGTTCAGAAGGAATATCCGAAATGTATTTTGATTGAGAAAGAATAAGACCATTTGGAACTTGCTTAACATCAAGACCCGTGAAGTAGTTCAAAAAAGCAAAAATCCTTCAACAAAAATCGTGCGGCCAAGGAACTGATGACAAATTGAATCACCTATGGATGGTTTCCAGTGATTATGATGTCATCAATATAGAAAACCATATAAACAGTTACAACCATATGCTTCCATACAAATAAATAGGTGTTAGATTTTGTTTTAACGAAGCACATTTTTAGCAGATGGTCACGCAAAACATTATACCAAGTTGGGGAGTATTTTTTAAGGCCATAAATAGCCTTCTTCAGTTTGCAAACATGAGTTGGAAATTGTGGATTAATAAATCCACGAGGTTGAGACATAAAGACTTCTTCATCAAATTTTCCTTGTAGTAAAGCATTATTACATCAAGTTGGTGGATTGGCCAATTCTGTTGCATGGCTATAGATGGCACCAATCTTTTGGTTGCCGGTTTGACAGCAGTACTGAATGTTTCATGAAAATATAAGCTAGGGCGCTGCGTGAACGCGAGACTCCATATTTCTTGTCTTGCATATTAAGTAGTGCGACATTTATATAAAGTGGATATCACGTTGTATAGTACATCAGGAGAATATACTACAAATAAGTGGTAATATCAAGGAGCTAAACTTTATTATTTTGGCTTATGTACCTTTGTTTATATGGTTTACTGTTATTCAGGACATGGCCTTAATGGTCCAGACTTAGTATTTCAAATGTTATGTTGCCCAATATTTTGGACCCTTAGTTTAACTCGCTAGTATGTTCAATGGATAACTCGATCAAATACAATATTGAGTGCTTGTCGCGCCTCCCGCATCTTAGGGGATGACAATGAACCCTTTGACAACTAGACAAACTTTAAAATGGTCCATAGAAGTACATGCTTTTCTTTTGATCCTATACAACCATTTGCAGTCCACAACTTTTTTGGACTAGTCACACAGTATGAATTCCCAAGTCTAATTACTAACCAAAGCATCATACTTTATGTTCAATTCTTGTCTCTACTCTTTATGTTTATTAGCATGTTTGAATCAGAGGTGAATTTATATGTTAATTTTGGGTCACGGGCCCATGGTCATCCGATTAAATTCAATATATTACTTATATAATTCTTAAAGAATATATTAAATACTAGCTAAAGGAACCCATTATCAAAATGATAAGTTGGTTGACTGGTTCAAGGGTTCTTTGTTGGTACGAAGATTAAGGGTTCGATCCCAATCAACAACACCATTTTGTCCCTTTTTTAAAAATAAAGTGATGGTGCACCCATGTTCTTGAAATCCTAGATTCGCATCTGGTTTGAATGTTACAAGTGGAGTCATCAAATATGTCAGAAAAGAGAGTAATTTCTTTTTGTCTTGAAGATGTTATTTTGGGACTTAGTTATACTTTGATCTGACAGTAGTTAGAAAATTTTGATAGAAGGTATAGTAGAAAAGGGATTAATTGCTTGGTAATTTCTGGGAGTCTAACTTAGTTTGGATGGCAAAGGTGGATGAGTGGCTTCTCTGGTGCTTGGGATTGGTTGTTGTAATTAAAAATTGATAGCTATGATTTTTCATCTTTGATATGTCAGCAGAGGCTTATGTATAGCAGTGTAAAATGAAGAAGGTAAGAAAGTTTTGAAGAAGATGGAGCAGGGAGATGTGTATTCACTGAAATCTGTGTAGTTGTTGGTACTTTGCCGGTGCTTTTGGAGTGAGCATTGCTTGGACAATGGGGGTTATATTGGGAGAGTTAGACTCTAAAAGGATAGGAATAAGTGATGGAATAGAGGTGGGAGGACTTTGGATGGTTGTTGGACTATCACCTTGTTAGGTTCTGGCAGGTGCACTTGAACTATTTTGATGATGACAAATACCAGGTTCTCAGAGCTGCACTAGTGGTTGGAAGGCACAGTCCTAATTGAAGATGGATTACCTTATAAGGAAACCAAATCAGAGCAGGAACTCAAAAAAGGAAGGTAATCAGGAAAAGTACTCCTTTGAGGAAAAGAAGCGTGTGCCCTTATCAACAAAGGAGTCATACATAGAAGGTCTCTAGGGTTTAATATAAATACAATCTTCAACCCTAAGGGACACAACTTTTGCAATCGAAAAATTGTGAGAGCATTCAAGCAAGAGCACAGGCACTTGGCGAGAGTATTCAAGCAAGATCTAGAGTTAAGTTTTCTTGATTATTCACTAGGGGGCGGAAAAACTTTCCCTCTGCACCTCCGCAGCAACCCTAGCAATTTGAGGACTATACCACCGCCCCACAATCAGGCGCGACTTCTAAGTGGCCTAAGGGTAGTGATGCAACTCCTCTAGTACAACAAGGGTATGCATATGTGCCCTACGAGTTCTTGGCCAGATTGGTGGCGGACCAGCAGCAGACATGCGCTATTATTGACCAGATTGTAAAGAGGATTCCGCAAATGGTCTAGTCTCATTCGCAGCGGGTGGTGGACCAGCGCCAAGAAGTTCTTCTGACCAAAATCACCACCTTACAAGGCCAGGTCAACACTCTGGAGGGATACTTCCATAGCATGTTTGGGAGTATGGTTGGGGACGAAATGACGAATCTGGTTCAGGCGATAAGTAATATGAAGGCCCAAATTGCTCACCTGACTGCACAGTACCAGGCCTCTGCACCGGCCTCGCCTCAAGAATCGTGCATGAGCTTATTTAATGTCCCCGCGACACTGGTTCTGGATGAGTTATGGGGCATTCCACGCGCTGAATCTGATATGCCCGCGACACCCGACCCACTGATCAACCCAAGAGAAAGGATAAGGGTAAGCGACGTGGAAACCAGAAGAGTCCTCCCCATTACCCACAAAAAGAAGAAGAGCAGTAGATGCGAAGGCCGCTAGGGCCCAGCGCCGAGCAGCAGCTGGACAGGCAGAACGAGAGCGGCTAGCCAAAGAAGCGGCACGAGTAGGAGCCTCCAATAGCACCTTTGGATCGGGTGCTATATATGCTGATAGAGACCCCCTAAGAGGGTTTGGTCCCATCGACACTACTAACACCTAGGGTGTCCTCCCCCGATTGAATCGGGGGCAAATGCCTACGAACCAAGTACTTGTGTCTTACCCTTTCAAGGAAGGGGAAAAAATGACATTATATATAAAAGGATGTACCAGAAAATACAACATTTTTGTTACTTGACCAGCCATCAGGAGAAGCAAATATATCCGTCTAACAATTTATCTTGGGGGGTTTACATGCTCCTTGGATTATTTACAAGTGGTCCCATCGACACTACTAACACCTAGGGTGTCCCAGGTATGTTCTATCCCCTATCTGTTCATTTACTTGTGTTATGGTATAGTAAGGACATTACACTATTATTTGGAGGGGGTGGGGCATCCTTCCACTTGAGAGTTTTTCTCGCCATATTTCTTTTCTCTCAAGTGTATTATCTAGTAGAACTGGCATGTTTAGGTTGTAATGTTTGTGTAAATATAAGTGTTTACAAAAGTCTAGGGTAGCTGTTCTATTGATCTTTGTGATGTCCCATGTTGACAATATTAAGGATATATGTGTTTGCATCTCATCCTAACTAGCTTGCATGATTGCTGGTAAGTATTGTTTGTGTATGGTTGGCATTCTGATGAATGAAACATGTCTATGCGATTTAGAGCCAATTAGTGTAGAAGATGAACCATGTGTGTATGAGCGTTGTTGCATAATTCAGTCGACGCACTCGTGAGATAGAACTTGCCTGGTTAGTCGCACTGAAACAATTGAATGGTTGGATTAGGATGTGATCATAGGCCGCTGTTGTTGATTAGTCACTTAGCCAAAAATTGACCAACCAAATGAAATTGTCTTTCTTGAACCAAAAGTTGAGCCTAAATGGACCTCTTCTTTGTAAGCACCCAAATTCACTTCCCCAATCTATCTGTGGATCTCTGTTTTGGCCTTGGTCTCTCCAAGGACATTGTGAACCTCCTCTTAGGTCAAAAGCCTAAGTTGAGAGTGACTTATATTGGCCCTAGACCCTTAGAAAGATATTGTGAACCTTGACCCAAGCCAAAGGCTTAAGTTGAGGGTGGCTAGTGCAGGGAGAACAGAAAAATAAGTGTGGAAAAGATTAAAGTGGTAAAAGGAGAAAAAGAAATGGGTTGTGACCATGAGCAAATCAATGAGCGAAAAAGAAAAATAAATAAAAGTGAGTAAAAAGGCACGAAAATCACTTTCTGTATGATTGAAAGTTGGAAAAATAGGGGCAAGAAATATTGGTGACCAAAAAGCAAATGGCTGAGTCCAAGTAAGTGTTTGGGAGAGGCTGTTAAGTCACTTTAATCCTAAATATACCTCGCCCAAGCCCAAGCCTATGCTACAAGCCGAAAAAGTCCTAATGTGATCCGAAAAAGACCATTCAAGGGTTAAGGTGGTAAAAATAAGGGCAAGTTTATGACCGATATGTATGTGTCCAATAAAGGTCATTTCTGAGAGTGAGTGACTACATTCCAGTCTCTGTTTTACATGCTTATGTTCTTTGTGGTGAGGGAACTATCTTTTGCATAAATTGGTTACTAACTCAACTGGGGTGTCTTTGTTCCTGATCATATGTGGATTGACCATGCATGCATGATGTTTGCCTTAATCTTTGTGGCTCCGTCAGGGGTGTGAGCACATTCTTAAACTTGTTAGCGGGGCATATATGTTGAAAATTATAGGGCAATCTATAGTCTGAGTGAGCACTTGTGTTTATGCATTGTTTGGTTGAGTCGTTATTGTTTGAGGACAAGTAATCATTCAAAGTTGAGGGTGTTGATGAGTCATAGAAATACGACTCTTATAACGCTTGAAACAAAGGATTTTTGTGAGTTCTCACGCAAACTTGTTATTTTGATGTTTGTTTTTGTTGTCTTTCAGGAAAAATAACTAAGAAATGGGTGAACTTATAGAAAAAGGATGAAAAAGAGAAAAAATGGAATCAAGTGTGGGCAAATGGAAACCTACACGTCTCGTGTACTATTACACAGACTGTGAGGCCCATCGTGGCCTCACACTTGGTGGTTGATGGCACGAAGAGCTGAAGGCATGTCCCACGGCACACTCCACGGGCAGTGGGATGTAAAATGGATCGTAAGTTTAGCCATCAAAGTGACGTGAAGGGGAGTTACCGTTGAAGAGTGAGCAGAATGCGCAAAGTGTAAGCAGACGGGGCTTTGCCATGGGCCGTGGGAAGGGAGACCGGTCGTGTGTTGGCTCGTCAAAGTGACGCTAATGTCTATCACTATTGAAAAGCAAGAAAAATGCATAAGTGAGGCCAGATGGAGCTTGTCACAGGCCGTGTGGCAAACGACGGTCTGTGACGTGGAGGCGTGTGAAGAGCTTGAGCAAGAAAATGTTAAGGACAAGTAGATCGTCCGTTTCATGGACCGTTTAAACTCACATGACCCTTCTTCTAGCACATGGAGAAGCAACTGAAGTTGAAGTACAAGCACACGGACCGTTTGACGGTCCGTCTACCGTCTCACAGTACGTGTGGTGACCTGTGTCCTTGCCAATGAAATTTTTCCTATTTTAATTTGGATTAGGTTTTCTTTTTATAGAAATAGTTGTTTTATTTTGGGTTTTCTGAGTCTTGGACGGTTAGAGATAGAAAACAATGAAAAACACTATTTTCATTGAGATTTCACAAGTTTTTGGGATTTTGCTTATCTAGTTCAAGATTGTAACTCGTGGATTCATTGATTCTTCAATAGTAAGTCATTTATTATGAATTCCTTGTATCATTGTGAGTTTTCTTTCTTGAATATGCTAGGCTACCACAACTAGGGTTGTGGAAACCATGAAAAATTAATAAGGTAGGCGAATATGGGGTAAATCTCGAGATTAATTAGCGTATATATCATAGTAATCTTCATTATAATTTCTTCCTTGATGAGTCGGCGCATTAGGGTAATCCTTTATTCATTACATGCCCGAAAGGGATGTTTTGATTAGTAAAAGTGTTCTATAATGGAAATTCGAGGTTTTTAACCTAGTCTAAGTATTTGAGACCGAAAGGTGAGAGTATTCCGGGATTGACAACAAGGGTTATTACGTATGCATTCTGAGACCAAGAGGTGATGAAGGATATTCATCTAAAAGGGACCAGGAGGTGAATTAGATGTTACATAACTTGTTAGATCTTATATATGTAATCATGAACGAGTTTATCACTACATTCGGCTATCGCATCAGTTGTCATAGGGAACACAATCCTAGATTCGCATAAATTGTTTGAAATCTAGTCGTCTTGCACTCATTTATTACTTTATTTTAGTAACTTAGTTTGAAAAACCAACAACTCCCATTTACTTTATGCACTTTTGTTTCAGGAATAGATATTACATTTGAAAACGGTGCTAATAGACATATTCTCATGCATTCCCTTTGGGATCGACCTCAACTCTGGTTGAGTTCTATATTTGATTAAGGACCGCTTTACTATTCCTTTTGGAGTGTAAATTTGGGTGTATCAAATTTTGGCACCGTTGCTGGGGAATACGGCGAAGTAATAGTCTATCAGTTGCAATTTTCAGTTTGTAATACTAGTCTCTAATTTTTCTTTTGTTTCTTATTTTTGTTTTTTGGTAGGGAGTCAGCATTGCATGCCAAACACCCGAAGCAAGTGTGAAGAACTTGTTCCCTACAACCCCGAGCTTACTAAATCAATCCACAGAATGAATGCCCAAGAACGCGAAGCAGCTAGATAGAGAGAGTTGGACATGAATCCTGCAGATGGGAGAAACGATGTTTTGGGTGATGATAACAATGCTGGCAATGAGGTACCACCTGCAGCACCACTGCGACAGGTGTCGTTGCCCGGTGTAAGACCCCAAGTGCCTCAGCCGCCCCAAGTAGTGAATGATGATGATAAGGGTGCTAGGACCACTGCGGCAATTGTACTTCCCCCACTACCTGCAGGTGTTAAGTTCACTATCACTAGCACTATGTTGCAGATGTTACATATGAAAGGGTTGTTTAGCGGAGCAGCAACTGATGATGCAAATCAGCATGTCCTAAACTTTCTGGGGACATACCAATCGTCTGAGATTCTTGGGGTCAATCAGCAGGCAATTATGTTGTGATTATTCCTATTGTCTCTTTCTGGTGCGACAACTAAGTGGCTGAAGAAGCTTCCATATGATTCCATCCGCACCCGGGAATAATTAAAAGAGGCATTCTTAGAGAGGTTCTTCCCCGCATCAAGACAGCTGAAAATCACAAATGATATTGGGTCTCACAAGCAACTGCCGAATGAAGCACTACATGAGACTTGGGAGAGATTCAGGTAGAAGCTCAAGCAGTGCCCTGATCATCTCCTCACAGATGAGCACTTGAAGGCAATCTTCTACAGGTCTTGCAACTTTGTGATAAAGCCTATCATTGATGCTGCTTGTGGGGGATCCTACATGTCTAGGACTTTCCCAGACATAGTGGTGATCTTAGATCACGTAGCCAAAAACAACAGGGCATGATACACTTGAGATGGAGACTGTTTGGCGCTCGTCTTTGAGATGACTGCGGAACAACGACGAAAGAGCAGTAACGGGATCAAGAAATGGCCCACATGAAGACCCAACTATACTTACTGGCAAAACGGTTCTTAAACGGAGGCGCAGAAAAGGTAAATGTTATAGACACAATGCCTAGGTACGATGATCAAGGTCACAATTATGATGAGGAGGAAAACTTCTTAGGTAGCCAGGGGGTTACCGTCCATTGAATGCCAGTAATCTAGGTCGGAACTATGGTCATGATCAGAACTATCAAAGAAACTGGCAGAATAGAGATGACTATAGGAACTGTGAGCGTCAGAATGATAGTGGTGGAAACTCAAAATTAGAAGAAAAGGTGGCAAAGGTACTTGACAAAGTTGGGTCCACCGAGGTAGGGATGCGAGATATAAAAGGCGAGATGTCTAATGTTCGGCAGCTGGTCAACTCTCACTCCACCTCGATCAAGCAACTGGAGCAGCAGATAGGATAATTGTCAGCATCAGTAAATCAAAGAAAAGCTGGGTCACTCCCCAATGACACTATTTAGAACCCAAAGAATGATGGTCATTGCATGGCAGTAACCACGAGGAGTGGTAAGGTACTTTTTGACCCTGTTGTGCCCAGTAATGCAGGTTTTGGTAAAGCTAAAGGCAAGAAACCTCACCTCGTAGAGGTGCATGTTGATGATTTGAGTGAAGAAGTTGCGGTGGCACCAGCAGAGCCTGAGGTTGCTAAAAAGCCTGAGGTGACACCAGTAGTGACTCAACCTCCGCCAGCCATTCCTAAGCCGCCACCACCATTCCCACAGAGGTTGCAGAAGAAGGTTCATGATGGCAAGTTTCAAAAGTTCTTGTCCATGTTAAAAGAGATATCAATAAACATCCCTCTAGTAGAGGTACTTGAGCAGATGCCGGGCTATGCTAAGTTCATGAAAGACTTAGTGACTAAGATGAGGAAAGCCACAATCGAGCCAGCAAACAATCACCACCATTGCAGTGCCATTGCCACAAGATCTCTTATAGAAAAGAAGGAAGATACGGGAACCTGTACTATCCCATGTACCATTGGAGCATTCAACTTTGCAAGAGCTCTCTGTAATTAGGGTGCCAACATCAACTTGATGCCGCTGGCAGTTTATAGGTAGCTGGGCTTGGGAGTCCCCATGCCCCCTCAAATGTGGTTACTCATGACAAACAAATCGGTGAAGCGGACCATGGGAATTTTATGTGATGTGCTGGTCCATGTGGGCATGTTCATTTTTCCATGTGGGCATGTTCATTTTTCCTGTAGACTTTGTCATTCTGGATTGCCAGGTGGATTTTGAGGTTCCCATCATCCTTGAGAGACCATTTTTGGTACTGGTATGACATTGGTAGATGTAGAGCGAGGGAAGCTGACTTTCAGACTTAACACTGAAGAGGTGAAATTCAGTGTGTGCGCTAAAACAAAGAGACTCAAAGAGGTGGTTGTGATGTCCATCTTTGATGTGGAAGAGGACGACCTTTTTGAAATCCCACTAGAGGAAACAATGAGCGTAGACACGCTAGCAGCAGTGTTGATGAACTTTTCAGGGGATGGTATTAGCGGGTATACAGACACCGTAAATGAGTTGCAAGGTAGGCGAACCAGGTCATTTGTCTCCAAAAAGTTGGACTTAGACCTACAAAATAGGTCTAACTGCACCAGCTAAACCTTCCATCGAGGAGCCTCCAGTGTGAAGCTCAAGGAGCTGCCCCAACACCTAAGGTATATGCTTTTGGGCACTGACAATACTTTTCCTGTGATAGTGACTGCAGATCTTAAGGAAAATTAGGTGGAGGCATTGCTGAGAGTCCTCCAAAAGTTCCAAGCGAACTATTGGTTGGACCATTGCAGACATCATAGGGATTCCTCTAGGGATATGCATCCACAAGATCAAATTAGAGGATAACTGTGTACCCAGTATTGAGCACCAGCGCAAGCTAAACCCACCTATGCAAGAGGTGGTGAAAAAGGAGATCATCAAGTGGCTGGATGTTAGGGTGACATACCCCATTTCTAATAGTAAGTGGGTCAGTCCAGTGCAGTGTGTCCCGAAGAAAGGGGGCATGACAGTGTTTGCTAAAGACAAGAATGAGCTGGTCCCATTGAGACCTGTGACTGGGTGGCGAGTATGCATGGACTATCGGAAGCTGAATAAATGGACCTTGAAGGACCATTTCCCTATGCCCTTCATGGACCAGATGTTAGACAGGTTGGCAGGGCGAGGGTGGTACTGCTTATTGAACGGGTACTCGAGCTACCATCAGATATCCATAGCCCCAGAGGATCAAGAGAAGACTACTTTCACCTGCCCGTATGGGACTTTTGCCTTCAGAAAGATGCCCTTCGGTCTAGAATGCCCCAGCCACCTTCCAGCGCTGTATGATGTCAATATTTTCTGACATGGTTGGAGACACCCTTGAGGTATTTATGGATGACTTCTCTTTAGCGGGGGACTCCTTCGATACATGTTTGTTGAATCTTAGCAGGGTACTACAACATTGTGAGGAGGATAACTTGGTGCTAAATTGGGAGAAATGCCACTTCCTGGTCAAGGAGGGGATAGTGGTTGGCCATAAGATTTCTGAGAAGGGCATAGAAGTGGATAAGGTGAAGATCGAGGTGATTGAGAAGCTACTGCCTCCCATATTTGTGAAGGGGGTCTGGAGTTTCCTTGGGCATGCGAGTTTCTACCATCAATTTGTAAAAGACTTCTCCAAGATTGCACATCCCTTGTGCAAGCTATTGGAGAAGGATATAGAGTTCCATTTTGATGATATCTGCAAGCATGCCTTTGAAACTTTTTGAAGCAAAAGTTGATTTCTGCACCCGTGGTGGTTGAATCCGACTGGACTACACCTGTTTGAGGTAATGTGTGATGCAAGTGGAATTGTTGTGGGTGTTGTGCTTATACAGAAGGGCAACAAGATTTTCCACCACATCTACTACACCAACAAGACTCTCAATGATGCTCAAAAGAATTATACAGTGACTGAGCAGGAATTGCCGGTCGTGGTATATGCATTTAACAAGTTTCGGGCATACTTATTAGGCACCAAATTGATAGTGCAAACTGACTATGCAGCCTTGAGGTATCTCAAGGCAAAGAAATATGCTAAGCCAAGGCTAATAAGATGGGTTCTCCTGCTACAAGAGTTTGACTTTGAGGTCCTGGACAGAAAAGGATGTGAGATCCAAGTAGCAGACCACTTGTCCAGATTGGAGGATGAGTCAAGACCGAAGGATTGGTTGAACATCGATGATTCCTTTCACGATGAGCAGGTATTGGCAGCTTCTGTTGACCTCATTCCTTGGTTTGCTGATTTTGCTAATTTCTGGTGGGCGATATTATGCTAGAGGGCCTTAACCCTAGCTAGAGAAAAAAGTTTCTTTTTGATGTGCGCAGGTACTTCTGGGATGAAATGTACTTGTTTCGAACATGTGCTAATGGGGTTATCAGGCGGTGCATTCCAGAAGCGGAGATGTTCAGTATCATGGAGGCCTGTCACTCATCCGCAGTGGGGGATCATCATAGTGGGGCCAAAACAGCAAAGAAGATTCTCCTATGTGGGTACTACTGGCTCATCATCTATAAAGATGCCCACGACTTGGTGCTTGGGTGTGACTAGTGCCAGCGATAGGGAAACATCTTGAAACGCCTAAGTTGCCCATGACCCTGATTCTTGAGGTTGAAATTTTTGACATCTGGGGCATCGATTTCATGGGCCCATTTGTGAGTTCGTATAGAACGATGTACATCTTGGTGATGGTGGACTATGTCTCCAAATGGGTAGAGGTAGTTGCATTGCCAAACAATGAGAGAAAGAGTGTTGTTCGATTTCTGAGGCAGAACGTCTTTTCCAGATTTGGGACACCCAAAACTATCATCAGTGATGAGGGTTCTCACTTCTGTAACAAGGTTTTCCATGCTGTGCTGGAAAAATATGGAGTAAGACAACACAAAGTAGCCACACCCTATCATCCGTAGACTAGTGGACAGATTGAAGAGTCAAACAGAGAGATCAAGGAGATCTTGACCAAGTCTGTGAATGCACAAGGGCTGATTGGGAGAGGAAGGTAGATGATGCACTTTGGGCCTACAGGACGGCTTACAAGACATCTATTGGTATGTCGCCATATCAATTGGTGTTTGGTAAAGCCTGTCATCTACCCGTGGAGTTAGAGCAGAAGGCACTCTAGGCTTTGAAGAAGCTCAACATGAATTGGGAGGAGGCTACTGACTTGAGACTTGACCAACTCAATGAGTTGGATGAGTTTCGCCTCCAAGCATATGAGAGCGCAACACTGTACAAATAGAAGATGAAGATCCAGCATGACAAGCACATTGCACAATGGAATTTGAAGGCTGGTGAAAAAGTGGTTTTATACAACTCCAGACTGAGGTTATTCCCAACCAGACTCAAGTCAAGGTGGTCTGGCCCATGCACAATTATCTAGGTGTTTCCCCATGGGGAAATTGAGCTAGAAGTAGAAAATGGGGATCTATTCACGGTGAATGGGCAAAGAGTGAAGCAATACTTGGGTGCAGCAGAAGAAGCCTCCATGATTGAAGTCTTGCTTCTTGACAAAGTCTGAGTAATCAAGGCAATGTGTCATGCCACCACGTTAAATCAAGTGCTCCATGGGAGGCAACCCATGCATTGTAATAGTTATCAAAAAAAAACTTTGACTTATATGTTATGCATTTTTTTGTTTTTGATTTTTGTTTCTAGGTAAGTATAGGTGCTATTTCGGAGTTCGTGAGTGCACAGATGGTGGAAGACATATCTTGAGGCTGAACTGCCCGATTTGCGTCGAGCCAAAAATTTTCCAAGTGTTGCCACATGGCCCACATACACGGGCCGTGTCATACTTAACGGTTCATGGGAGGAGCCGTGTGATGGTTGTAAGGGGTGTAACTTGCAAGCGCACCGAAATGCTTAGTGTCACCTCACGGATTATTTACATGGCCCTTCACACATCCAACAAGCCATCTGGGTACCCGTGCCACACGCGCAAAATCATTCTCTAAGAGGAGCGACACAAT